>JASANE010024406.1:0-45181 GCA_030248225.1 Trileptium ribeirensis
CTGGGGGACCTTAGAAATCATACCCGATACTAGACACGTGCGCAACCCTTCGGGCGGGGTCCGAACACACCCCGTGAAGCGCGCCTGCGGCCTGCTAAGCTCCGTAGCTTCTTGGGTCTGACCAAGAATAGGTTCAAAATTTAGTATTCACGGTCCACCCTTGAGGTTACGATAGCCGGGGTCGTATGGGCATGGTGTTAGGAAGTTGCGCCATGCAGCTGCGTCACCGGTTATTACACTAAAATGGGGCCAAAAACCCTCATTTTGACCTCTGACCCCGAACCTTGGGGTCCCGTACTACCGCACCCATGGAACCATGGGTTACAGATCAAAACCAACACCAGAAATGAGTTTCCCATGTCCGAAAGCCCCAGGTGAAACTTATCAGCCGCCCAAGACTTCAGAACAAATTTTCGAACTTTAGGATTGGACCTCTAGATTCAAAAGTATCCAGCGTGCTGTGCTACGGTTGAACCCCGTTTCATGTACCACATATTTGCCAGTATGCTCCATATTAATAAAATCAAGATATGATGACAAAATTAATCTTTAGCTGATTTGCGATGAACATATTATCTGTTGGTATGAAAATGAGATCAGCACTAGAAGTACAATATTCCGAATGAATAGCAAACTAACTACTTACAGTACTAACATCAAACAAGGCATCCAGCGTGCTGAGCTACGCTTGAACCATTTTAATGTATCACATGTTTGCCAGTATGCTGTAACTCTATTCTAATAAAATCAAGACATGATGGCAAAATTAATCTTTAGCTGATTTGCGATGTATATATCTGTTGGTATAAAGATGAGATCAGCACTACAAGTATATCCAATATTCAGAATGAATAGCAAACTAACTATTTATAGTACTAACATCTAGCAATGTATGCAACGTGCTGAGCTACGCTTGAAGCATTTTCATGTATCACATGTTTGCCAGTATGCTGTAACTCTATTTTAATAAAATCAAGACATGATGACAAAATTTATCATTACCTGATTTGCGATGTATAATATCTGTTGGTATGAAAATGAGATCAGCACTAAAAGTACAATATTCAAAATGAATAGCAAACTAACTATTTACAGTACTAACATATAACAAAGGTATGCAACGTGCTGAGCTACGCTTGAACCATTTTCATGTATCACATGTTTGCCAGTATGCTGTAACTCTATTTTAGTAAAATCAAGACATGATGACAAAATTTATCATTAGCTGGTTTGCGATGTATAATATCTGTTGGTATGAAAATGAGATCAGCACTAAAAGTACAATATTCAAAATGAATAGCAAACTAACTATTTACAGTACTAACATATAACAAAGGTATGCAACGTGCTGAGCTACGCTTGAACCATTTTCATGTATCACATGTTTGCCAGTATGCTGTAACTCTATTTTAGTAAAATCAAGACATGATGACAAAATTAATCTTTAGCTGATTTGCGATGTATAATCCGTTGGTATGAAAATTAGATCAGCACTACAAGTACAATATTCAGAATGAATATCAAACTACTTACAGTACTAACTTACTTACGGTCTAAAACACTCCTTTGGGTATATTTTGTGGGAAAATATTTGGGATATTTTGAGAAAAATATTCCGATTTAAAAAAATTACCACTAAATATAAAGCAATAAAATACCATTCACTTCTTGGCAAACCGCTATACAAAAGTTCACTGTTCCAGTGCAATTTTTCGATCTTCAAAAAATCTAAGTATATATTCAATTTTGTGATAAATTTAATATCATGTATTAAACTTTGTAGAACATAAAGGTATTTGCTAGATAAACCATGTAAGTAATTCGTTTCCTTTAAATGTTACATGAAAAATTGTATTGCAAAAATGACAGCGAAAGTAACGTATCGCTTACTAAACATTAAATAAACTGACAATCAAATGAACATGACTTATTTAGTTACGATGTAATATGTTTAGGGCTACATGTGTCTGCGACTTTATAAACGTAGGGAAAAAGGATTTACACACATTATTCGCCACGGAAAAATAGGAAATTTGGTTTTTGCCTGTTAATTAAAAATTGTCATTTATGAAGCACGTTTTTTGTAATAGTATAGATCAAAGTAAAAAATTTTGACTCTGGCGCAGCATGTGATAATTAACATCTGCATTTAGTGACGAACTTATAGTTTTCGTTAACTTTTCACGTGAGTCACCGAATGACAATTTCCTGTACGAAGAATATAGAAACTAGGGCTCATGCTCATTCCAGAGTTACTGTTTTGCCAGGTAGAATTATGACCTTATCTAAGTCTCGCGTTATCACTGGACATACATGTTCGTTCTCGTTTGGACTGTTTTCTTAATTTTTAGGTAGAAAAAGTAGCTAAGTGATGGTACTGCGAACAATTGATGAGAATCAGACTTGCGGCAGTGCCACACAAAATCCGCAAAACAAGAAAAAATGAAGTGTTCAGCAGATTCAAATATGAAAGCCAAACAATGGAGAAGATACTCCATGGCACATTTGGGGTGCTCGTGTCGTTTCCGCAACTAGAAAGATTAACCACGTCGTTTTACCCATAGAACAACCGTATATTTTGTTTCGCTTATCTGCCCTTTGGCACTCATTATGACGTTCTCCGCCCCTCAATTATAATAGTGGGGGAACTTGACATGACCAGCCTTTGGAGTTTGTACTCTTTATCGTTATAATATACGCCAAGAAACAGTATATTAAATGTTTCGATCCTTTTGTATTCTGGAGGACAAATGTAATCTATATCATCCAAGAGATAAGTTTAGCAACTTTTCTTTCCAATTATTCGGATAAAAAGGACACACGGCATGTAGATTCACTTGACGGTTTAACCATTACGTTACTTAAACCTTTTAGCCAACAGATTATCAAACTTGTTCCATCCAAATTTATAAAGTACAATTGGAAACCTTATGTGCCCCTGTGACCTTGAGAAGACTATATCGCTCGGCCTCCAAATATCGCCGCAAACGTTTAATTTTAATCATTTTCAATATTTGAGCAAAGCAGTGCTACATGTTACTTGATAACTCAATCACAGCATATGCATACAGCACAACTACCAACTGCAGTGAAGAATTTTTGGTCATTCAAGCTGAGGAGCGTTGTATACGAACCCTGCCTGTCCTCAATGCAGAAAAGCCTAACGCGTGCAGGTGTCCACTTTAAGCATATCATTGCAACCACTGTATGGAAAACGTGGAAACTCAACGACTATACATACAAATAATGTGCAGTGGTGATCCCCGCATATTGTAATGGTAGCGACTGCGTTAACATTGTGCGCGCAATTGTAGCGACCATATCTACACTTTCTGCAAAAGGGCAAAACGTTAAATAACAACGGCCCAGATAACGCTGAGGCGCAATACGTTATATCGTTAGACGAAATAACATCTTAGAGCGGGTGGTTCGGGGGTGGCAGCCCCCGACTGTTTAGTGCTAATCTCATATATAAGAACCTGAGATTTAGTGCTTATCTCATATAAGGACCTGAGCTTATGCTAAGTATATATATCAAGTATGGCATGGCATGCATTACACTTTAGACCCTCAACGTTTTCTTAACCATAACAACTATGACAGTTTGTGTAATTGAATTACAATGTATATTTCGTATATTATATTGTACAAACGAAATGTAGATACGGTAACTACCATTGCAGATTATACCTAAACATAGTTGTCATTTATTGCGCACGGAATGTACATGTTGTCGTTAAGCAGCATTCACAGAAAATGTGTGCACTCACTGCACATTGTAGTACGTATATATTAGCATGATTATTGCTTCAAAACATTTTCGAACCACGTAGCAATAATTTGTATTATTGCTGCATATTTAGTGCAATAGTTCTATTTGGACGATTTTTCTAGAAATAATGTAGGTTATGCGTCATTCACATTAAGATGTGTGCAACTACTGCACACGGTTACGCAAAGAACCACAGTGTTCGCTACACTGCAGTTGTCATTACATTGTAATGACGATATTCGTCGTTACAAGCTTCGTGCAACAGCTTACATTTCTTAACGACGCCTGTTTGTAGCGAGCATTGTGATTTGCGTTACGTAGCTTGTAACAACAGTGTTTAAAATTGCCCGCCGAATGTAACAACCTATGCCGCACGATGGTGTAATGAGGAATAATATTTTTGCACTGCATGCTGTAAATGCATTGGTAAAACTATTAATAAGCTTTGTAGTATAATTGGTATTTTTGCAGGACAAGTATAAAGTGCACACTGATCGTAACAATCGTTGTTGCATTAGAAGCTTCTATTAATACTTTGCTGTAAGAGTAATTCCTATCATACATGCTCATATGGGTAAAGTGGTTTACTTCACCATGAGGCGTCGAATACCCCTGGCAGGTGTCCCAAACTTCACCCTTTGGAGGCGCGCCAAACGCCGAAGGCGTTGAACCCTGGCCCGACATGTGAAACCATTGGAGGCAGAAGGCTGGTCCACACATCCCGGCTGCACCCAGTGACACCTCGGACTTAGCCTACTTCTTATATGTTATATACGCCATATGAGTAGTAGTAAACAGGAATCTCTATACATATGAAATTTAGCATATTGAAATCACCAGAAATCTGTATGTCTGAATGCACTTAGGTAAATACCGAACAGTAGTGATTTTTAGATAGCTATTTACCACAGATATGACACAAATGTAAAACTGAAAAATGCATCTGCAAAATTCTGGCAATATATGAAGATTATCGTGTTTGCAGATTTATAGTTCAAATCGAACTTTGGCCGAATTGTTAGGTCATATTAGCGCATGCTTAACTTTACTAAATAACATTTCATAATGAAGCGTGTTCAACAACATAGGTAATACATGCCCGAAATTAACATTTAAATCCAAATGTCTATATAGCTGCTGACAGAATAACTGTCCCTCTTCACACCGAGTTGACATATTGACAAAATAGCAAATTTACCGCGCCCCTATCAGTAATCTGGAAATGTATATGTACATATTCAATGTATATATTCGCTCTAGTTCGTAAATTCTCTGATAATAGCGTGAGTGTATTTGTATGGCAATATGCTGTTAAATTTTACCACATACAATTTATTAAAATGGCACCATTAATTTGATTCAGTGCAACACAGGCAATATAAAATAGGCATACAATGCATCTTGCAAAGCCAATACAAAGGAATTGCAGAATTTCTGAGGAAGTCTATATTCTGTACAAGTTATCTCACATATAAAGAATTGACAAGTTCGCATAAGTTATTCAGGAGATTTGACTACAATTAATCTGTTTTAAGCCTGCACATGTTAGGTTTAATGCAGGTAAATTAGTTCTAGAAACAGAGCCTTATTCAACAATTACCCGACACTGCCTCACGAAGACGCAGCTGTCTGATTCAGCATGTTTGTTATGAAGATAGACACATAGAAAAATGTGCTCGTAACGAATTTGCTTTCGCTAAACTGTAATTACCAATGGCATAAACGTAGGCGCGAATTTTTTCAGAATTCAGTCTATGACAAATGATCAACTATTCTGTGTGTATTTTAAAAATTTACTGTTACTGCTCCGTTTCTTAGGTATTGTATTTCCAGATTTCTTCTTTTCCCTCTACACATGTCATGTTTCTTGTACTTTACTTGTGTTTTATTAGTCAACTGTCTGAACTATATATAAAGAAAATAAGCTAACTTGTAGTTGCTCAATGAGTACTATTACTTCAGTTAAACATTTCCGTTTTATATAAAATTTATTCAGCTAGCATGACCACTGTATTCGTACTGTTATGTTACTGAACTCTGAGTCTGGAAAGTGAAACGAGCGAAGCGAGGATTTCTTACTAGACGTATAGTGGTGAAAATTGCCAATGTCCGTTATTGAGTGTTTAGGGTGACACGGGTAATTAAACTTTGGCTAGGTGAATTGATTTGCATGATAGCTCACTTGAAAATTTGAAATCTGTGCCCTTTTGTAAGACGCAAAGTCCGATTCCAACATATTGTATGCAAAAGAAGCGGGCCAAAGGGGCTATCGCGGCCGAAAAATCTAATCAAAATTAATTACAATGCATGTAGCATATGTACGGTTTATATCTACATGTATGGGGCAAACATCTTGTTTAGTGTTACATTTCAGCGTATTAATTTGAGCGCTAAACGTGAATATTGACACAAAGGTTGCGCAATAAAGAAAATAGCCTACAAATTTTGTAGCAATAAGCATTATGATTGCCACAAGTCGTATAAACATGTTAGCACATATTACAATGTGCAGTGAGTGCACAGATTTATTTGTGAATGCTGCATTACCACTGCGTACACAATATTGACATAGGCGCTACCATTATACTTGTAATATAGATATGATTACTACCACTGCACATTAATGGTTTGTGTAGTCGTTCACTGTGCATATTTTCCGAGCAAATGGTTCCGGACCATGTTTTTGCAAAATCCTTTCTGAAAATAAATAATTTGATAAAAATTAGCGCAGTGCTAACCTTATTATGTGTCTATACCATAGATGGAACCGGGTCACCAGTGTCGACCAGGTCACACGCCTTGACTGTTATTCAATCGCAAAATTTTATTATTAGGAAGGAGCCTAAGAGCCGAGTCCAGACTGACTTTCCTTCGGAAGAGCCGAGTCAAGTGGAACATGGTTTCTGAAGAGGCAAGCTAAGACAGAGCCTAATATCTGTCTGTGACATCTGAGCCGAACGAGATATACCTCAAGCAGAGCAGAGCCGAGCCAGAGCTTGGATATCTGATTCTTTCTCACTTCTACTTTTTTACATCAGTTTCATACGCTAATACTTCCAAATTGCTTAGAATTACCGTACAATCGACTTCAAAAGACGACGCAACGACTTAAAAAAAGAAAATGACAGGTACAGTACTCTCCAGAAATGAGTGCTGTTCGTTCGATGTTCGCTCGATAAATTCGAAATTTTGTTCGTTCGAAATACGACACTCATTTCTGGCGAGTACTGTATTTCACTTGAAAACCTACTTTTGTCCAGGACTGGCTAAAGTGCTTAGCGAAAATAAAATTGTAATTAATCCGTCTGTAGTTGCGGTATGCCAAGCAGATATATTCAACTGTTTTGCGAGGCCGTCTTTTCTATGGATTTGCAGATTATGCATCGGATGCTTTGGAAAATAGCATTGTCATTAGGTTACTACCGTAACCGGACCTTCGCGTCACTAACATGACTGGATCAGTGGGTAACCAGGTCACAAAACGGTGACCCGGTTCCATCTCTGGTCTATACGTCCAAGTATATATTTCCTAGAACAACTATTGAAAAAGCAAAAAAAAACGGGCACCGACAAGACATCTAGATTGGTAAGATGGGACGACGCGCCAGACCATTGCGCCACGTGCGTTCTCGAGTCACTTTAATGACATGCAATTTCAGGTTATAACAAAATTTCGATGTAATACGGTGAAATTTGACATACCCCTAGTCTCTGCTCTTTTATCACCTTAGTTTGTTGTATAAAACATTTTTATCCCCGCGATAGGCCAACCATTCAAAGAAAATTTATGTAATCTAATAGTTACCTAGGGTAGACCCAGCGATAATAACATGTATGTATTAAAGATTAGCGCAGATATCTCTTCTGCTTTCATGCTACATTCACTTCCTTCAAATTTCAAGATCCACGGAGTAGCGATAAACGCAAAACATGATTACAGCAATGACATCATAATATAAAATACCTGCTTTTTACGGCACTAATTAAAGGAGTGTGTCTAAAATGTTGTGGACCCACCATCTGTTGATCAGTTGATCAAAAATTTAAAGTGACGCCTTCACCAGAATAATGGTTTAGAGATCATAATTTTAGGTTCATTTTCCAACTAATGGCACCACAATTGTTCATCCAGACTCGCTTAAAATCGTCTTGTCCGCCTAATCCCAAGATGCACGGGTTTTCGATTTAATTTGGGTGCTCTAGTTTCTGACTTTCCGGCACCAATAACTGGAACTAGACTAGTTGCACTATGACTAACAGTGGCGTTTTTGTGGTTACCGCCGGCAGTCGCAGTGTCAGTCGACATTGTTCGATACGACAATGATCGCATACTGTTGTCAATCGAAGCTTTTGAGCTACATCGGACATCACAATTTGGACAGCTTAATGAACTTATTTTCGCCATCATCTCACTTCCGGATGCCACGTTTCTACCGCTTTTAGCTTGTGTTTCGACAAATTCAAGGCCATCGCCGCCAGCATTTATCACCGAAAGCGGACATGCCCCGCCGACATACGTGTAATCGGCTGCCTAAATATAAAATTTCATTTTTACCAACCCATAAGAATGACATACCTAGTAAATTTTCCCAAGCAATAAAAAATTTGTAGCTAAAAATATTCGTTCCAAACAAATAATATCTGAAAAGGCAACGAGTGGAATATTAATTATAACATGAATACTTGAAATTTATCACTTTCTGTGCACTTTAACCAAAAATATCTAGAAAATTTAGCATTCTTTCTGTTTCAAGTGTTGCATTACACAGGACAAAAATAAAAGCAAATCTTTCGCGAACTGTTACCGAACAATTCGCGAAAAATTAACACCTGTTCAAGCATTGTTTCGCGAAAAATTCGCTTTTAATTTTGCCAATAACCGCACATCCTTTCTTAGCTCATTGGGCATGACTAAAATAGATATTTTATTAGAACAGTTTTTCTTTTCTTGACGTTCAACAACCGCCTAAGTCAGAAAAGTTACATCTCATCGTTATGGTTCATACAAAATCCGGCAGCTGACATACAATCTAAAAATTAAATAACAAAAATAAAAGAAATTACCACGAGAATAAATAAATATGGTAAATGAGTTAATATGCCCGAAACATGGGCTTGATCAAAGGACACGTACGTCAATATTGGATCATGTTTTTTCAGATTGTACGAATTAGATAATACACAAATAAAAATTATAGATAACAGACGTTTTTCACAAGTTAAAAATCTCACTTTTAAAATTATATTTCACTCACTTTCAGAGTTCTTTCATCGTCTCCGTGAGCATTCTGCACGGATTCTTCAAGCGTTCCTGTTACTATCGGTTCTTCAAGTGCGTTAGTAAACCAGCTAAACCAACCATTTCTGCGGCTATTTGTTGATAAAGATTCCTGGTGTTGGCGATGGTGGTTCGGCGCTTGCAAAGCACCAAGGAATAGCGGAAATTTAATAGTGTATCCAAAGATGAATGTTAGAAGAACAATGAGAACGCCGAAAATTATTGGGACATAGTGAATAGGCGCTCCGTCGAACAGTTTACGAATGAACAGGTTAAGATTTTCGCCAATAACACTCAGTGGGGCAATAAATATTGCAACAAAAGTTGTTGTGACAGCCTGAAAAACTAAACGGTGTTGATAAGGAATAACCAGTGCTATTATTGCAAAAGTGAAGATATTCATGCGGAATAGAATACGTTAACAACTAAATTTTTGATAAAAAGTACAGCATTATCTGGCTAGTCCAAACATCAGAAATTATAGCCAGGGGAAGAAGGCGGGTTGAGTCGGAGGGCCCCGGCTCACCTGCCGGGGGGTGCCGGATTTTGCCAGGGGCCCAATTTTTTTGCTGGATTTTGTCGCGTTTAGACGTTTATTTTTCTCAACAGGGGGCTTTGAGCCGGGGGCAGCGGAAAATGCTGCCCCCACTTTGGACTAGCCAGATTATACTACGACGATTTACGCCAAATTAATGCAGTTTTATTTTGTAACATAACCAATCACATATAACTCCTGGCCTAACCCGGCTAATATAGTTATAACACATATTTTTAATCCTGACGGCAGAAACTACGGATGGCCGAAAATTATCCACATTAAATGCCGTTATTCAAGGGTACGATGGCCAGAATATCACCGAAGTAATGGTTTCCGTATTGACTGGCTGAGAACAACTTTCATTATGCCTAAAAACTGGACTAACCAAGAATTTTGACCATTTCTCTTACATCCTAGGGCGGCCGATTTCCAAGAATGTTAAATGTAGCACCAGTACACTTATGCCGTCGTCTAGGAATCCGGACATCTCAAAATAGGAGAGTTGCCCCAAGGCATTTCTGGTCCCTCAGATAAATTTTGGACTTCCACTTGTTCTTCAGGAACTTTAGTTAAAAACTTTAGGAACTTAAAAGTTAAAAAATTTAGCCTGCTGGGCTAAAAAAGCTAATTTTTCCAATATTTTAGCTAAAAATCCACAAATCTTTCCCAGCCGGGCTAAAAATCACTACAATTTCTTCTTTTTAAGTAAGCACAATTACAATCAGTTACCTACCAAAATAGAAATTTTTTACGTTTACCAACAGGTTACAGTATTTTATGGTCCACCAGTTCAACTGTCACGAATCGCCCCCCCTCTACAGGTATTTTCAGTACCCCAGTCCCGAACTGGGGGACACCATAGGTATATTTCTGCTAGTTTGAAGAAGTCCGGAATCGAGGCTCTAGAAACACAATATATTACTACCAGCGAGGGTTTCCAAACTTTTAACCAAACAAACGATGCATCTAGAATCCTGTAGTGATTCTAAACGAAAACTATAATTGTACAGGGTGTACTAGGGTGGCTTATGAGGTCAACACTTTACCAATTCATGATTTGTTCTTTGACAAGATGGTGGATTAACCCAAATGGAAATAGGATGTGGTAATTCTGAAAGCGATAAATCAACTAATTCAGTAACTTAAAACATACGAATGGAACGCTGAAAGCTAGCATGATTCGGTCAGGAACAGGTTCCCATGTGATAATTACTACTCAAAAGTGAGTCGACACGCAAATGCAGATGTTTCAAAGAAAAACAACAGTCTCTTTCAAATCTCTGGAACCCTTAGTAGTCAGTCACATATAACAAAGAAAAGTCAATGAAATTACAATGGTCATTAACGTGCACACTGCTCTCAGTTTCAATAGTTTTCCATAACTCCGACAACATATAGCAGATTCAACAAATTAAGAGATTAAGAGTTATATTAAAAACCACTGCGCATGGTTCCAAACGTGAGAAGGATGCCGTTCCAGGGAATATATCATTCGAAAAAGGCTAAACGGATCATAGATCCGTAAGAACGAACCAATCTATCGATTTCAGCTGCAAACGTGTATCATCATAAATGAAAACTTAAATCATATCGAAGATGCATTTATCTTGCCAGTGTCAGTGGAAACAGTGACCATCACACAACGCCTTAAACTGTTGACACGTAAAATTTAGAATGAATTACGTCATCTTTTGCAATAACCGCTAAATCCTTGACAATCGCAGATATTAAAAACGAAAGCATTGCATTGAAAGCCGATGAATCATGCGTGGTCCAATAAGACTGCATTAGTTCCTGAGATACTCAGAAAACGCAGCAAGCCGGACGAAACGGTTAAATTTTACACATAAATCTTTAAGCTAGTGAGACATAAAATTTTGAATGAATTACGTCATCATTTCAGTAATCTCTAAATTCTTCACAATCGCAGATATTAAAAACAAAAGCATAGCATTGAAAACCAAGGAATCGTGTGTTTCAGGACGGCTGCATTCGTTCCTGCGATATTGAGTAAACCCAGCAAACCGTACGGACACGGCTAAATCTTTAAACTGGTTAAACATAAAATTTTGAATGAATCATGCCATAGTTTTCAGTAACCTCTAAATCCTTCATAATCACAGATATTAAAAACGAAAGTATTGCATTGAAAACCAAGGAATCATGCGTGGTTCATGAAGCATGCATTTGTTCCTGAGATATTTAGAAAACCCAGCAAGCCTGACGGACTTGGTTAAATTTTAACATCTTTAAAGTGGTAACGCATAAAATCTTGAATAAATCACGTCATTGTTTTCATTAACATCTAAATTTTTCATAATCGCAGATATTATAAACGAAAGCATTGCATTGAATACCAAAAAATCATGTGTGGTTCAGGAAGGTTGTATTCGTTTTTAATATCTGCATAATAAAATATTTAGAAAACCCAGCAAGCCGTACGGACACGGTTAAATTTTACACATAAATTTTTACACTGGTGAGACATAAAATTTCGAATAAATCGCGTCTTCCTTTTCAATAACCCCTATAACCTTAATAATCGCAGATATTAAAAACGAAAGCATTGCATTGAAAGCCACGTAATCATGCATGGTTTCAACAAGGCTGCATTCGTTCGTGAGATATTGAGAGAACCCAGCGAGCCGTACGGATACTTGTTAAACTTTACACGTAAATCTTTAAACAACTGTTGCCACATAAAATTTTGAATGAATCATGTCATCGTTTTCAGTAACCACTAAATCCTCCATAATCACAGATATTAATAACAAAAGCATTGCATTGAAAACCATGGAATCATGCGTGGGTTATAAAGGATGCATTCGTTCCTGAGATATTTAGAAAATCCAGCAATCGTACTGACACTGTTGAATTTCACACATAAATCTAACTGGTGAAACATAAAATTTTGAATGAATCATGTCATCGTTTTCAGTAACCACTAAATCCTCCATAATCACAGATATTAATAACAAAAGCATTGCGTTGAAAACCATGGAATCATGCGTGGGTCATAAAGGATGTATTCGTTCCTGAGATATTTAGAAAATCCAACAAGCCGTACGGACACTGATGAATTTTACACGTAAATCTTTAAACTAGGTATACACAAAATTTTGAATAAATCACGTCATCGTTTTAAGTAACCTCTAAATTCTTCATAACCACAGATATTAAAAAGGAAAGCATTACATTGAAAACCAAGGAATTATGCGTGGTTCATGGAGGTAAGGATGCATTCATTCCTGAGATATTTAGAAAACCCAGCAAGCCGGACTGGACACGGTTAAATTTTACACATAAATCTTGGTCGCTCGTTGCAGAACTCATCAAAACTCACGTCCATAATCGGCACTTCCCAAAACGGATCAATTTGTATATCTTTCGCAAATTGAACGCAAGAGTCGCTGATACCACCTTTGCCGCTAAATTTATACCAACTACGAAGCCATCGGGACAACACGTCGACCGTGTGTCGAGGCGGAAGGCAATGTCCGGGAACGACGTGGTTAGCCGTGAGACGCGCAGTTCGTTCGGCGTGCTTCTCCTGCGTGGCATGAGTAACATAATAACAAACGAGTTCAGCAAACAAGAGAGATAAATTCGGCAAACAAGACATAAATTAATAAATTGTCCTTAAATTACTATGTAAAACGAAGCCGCGTTTTCAATCGACAAAAATAAACAAAATACAATTGATAAAATCGAATGCTCGTGGTGCAAACGATTCCACTAAAACTGATAATTACTGGCAAATTTGTTATTATTCGTGCTAAAAATTGCTTCCGCAACAAAATTAATTCCATTCGATGACATATGGGTTCGTGTGATTAATACTTCGTATTATAGAATCTGCTCGACAACCCTTACTAAATAACTGCATAGATAGGCTGAAAATACTTTGCTTATCTCGGAATTGCGGAGAAAGAGATTATAATAGTGGCAGCACGACTATAACTGAAATAGAGGAACATAGTGCGATTATGAGTTAAAACTCTCTAATGCTAAACACGCCTATGTCAATAACCCTACGGTTCTTTCAACACAGCCCGTCAGATGGGGTGTTCTAATTCGTGTTTGTACCTATCGATTCAACTTCGTGCAGTGATGTGATACCACCTCCTAGCATAAACTTCGACCAACAATAGGTGCACCGTGTTTTGACGAATTGACATGAAAAAAATACAATGGTAAGTGGGTTAGAAAAAGCTGGACTACTGGTAGCCATCCATAAAGCGACAAAAAGCAGTTGCGATTCAAAACACGAATAATCTTCGCCACCATATTATACGACATCAGCACTTCCTTTTACGATAGCAAGACACAGTACGGGCAACTGTTTGCACATGTGCATTATGTTACAAGTCAAACTCTGGCTAGTCCAAACCTCGGAAATTATAGCCGGGGGTGTCGGATTTTGCTGGGGCCTAATTTTTTTGCCGGGTTGTCGGCTTAAGACGTTATTTTTTCAGCAGGGGGCTTTGAACCGGGCGTACCCGAATTTTTGCGCGAGGGGTAGGAGCCGGGGTACCTCCGTTTTGCCGTGGGGCAGCCGAAAATGCCGCCCCCCGCCTCTCCCACTTTGGACTAGCCTGAAACTTTCAAATACACAGCTCAAGCCAATACAAGTATCAAAAATAATGCCTAGTAACTCCATTAGCACATGAAGTTTCAGTTCATTCGTTCTACTAGTTACAGTGTTGCTAAAATTAAAATTTGGCACAAAAATTGTCAATTTTGACCAATAGTTCTTGCATGATGTATTACAAATTACCGTAGGTAGGTATACCGAACACATATGAAAGCGTAAATTTCCGTGAATCTTCCATACTTTCAGCGAGGCAAACACAATAAACCTTAAGTTCGGTGAGTGGTTAGCGAGGTAAGGATGCATTCATTCCTGAGATATTTAGAAAACCCAGCAAGCCGGACTGGACACGGTTAAATTTTACACATAAATCTTGGTCGCTCGTTTGCAGAACTCATCAAAACTCACGTCCATAATCGCACTTCCCAAAACGGATCAATTTGTATATCTTTCGCAAATTGAACGCAAGAGTCGCTGATACCACCTTTGCCGCTAAATTTATACCAACTACGAAGCCATCGGGAACACGTCGACCGCCGTGCTGTCGAGGCGGAAGGCAATGTCCGGGAACGACGTGGTTAGCCGTGAGACGCGCAGTTCGTTCGGCGTGCTTCTCCTGCGTGGCATGAGTAACATAATAACAAACGAGTTCAGCAAACAAGAGAGATAAATTCGGCAAACAAGACATAAATTAATAAATTGTCCTTAAATTACTATGTAAAACGAAGCCGCGTTTTCAATCGACAAAAATAAACAAAATACAATTGATAAAATCGAATGCTCGTGGTAGCGTTCTTTGTTAGCGTGTTCTGGCGATGGTACCATATGTACCAGGTTAGTACGAAACCAATTGCTAAAAATTGTCGGAATTAGTTCGAATAGCGCTCAACTTAACCACGCTGGAAAGTACCTAATGCAAGAACTAGGTAGAAGTTGAAATTTTTTACGGTTCTCGATATTTCGTTCAATCAGCATCTCCACACCACAGTACGGAATAACCTTACCTCGCTAACCACTCACCGAACTTAAGGTTTATTGTGTTTGCCTCGCTGAAAGTATGGAAGATTCACGGAAATTTACGCTTTCATATGTGTTCGGTATACCTACCTACGGTAATTTGTAATACATCATGCAAGAACTATTGGTCAAAATTGACAATTTTTGTGCCAAATTTTAATTTTAGCAACACTGTAACTAGTAGAACGAATGAACTGAAACTTCATGTGCTAATGGAGTTACTAGGCATTATTTTTGATACTTGTATTGGCTTGAGCTGTGTATTTGAAAGTTTCAGGCTAGTCCAAAGTGGGAGAGGCGGGGGGCGGCATTTGCGGCTGCCCCACGGCAAAACGGAGGGTACCCCGGCTCCTACCCCTTCACGCAAAAATTAGGGTACGCCCGGGCTCAAAGCCCCCTGCTGAAAAAATAACGTCTTAAGCCGACAACCCGGCAAAAAAATTAGGCCCCGGGAGAATCCGACACCCCCGGCTATAATTTCCGAGGTTTGGACTCGCCAGAGTTTGACTTGCTAACATAATGCACATGTGCAAACAGTTGCCCGCGTATCTGTGCTCTTATTATCAGTAAAAGGAATTGCTGATGTCGTATAATATGGTGGCGAAGATTATTCGTGTTTTGAATCGCAACCTGCTTTTTGTCGCTTTATGAATGAGCTACCAGTCGTAAGCCTTTTCTAACCCACTTACCATTGTATTTTTTTCATGTCAATTGGTCAAAACACAGAGCAACTATTGTTGGTCAAAGTTTAGTGCTCAGAGGAGGTATATCATCACTGCACAAAGTTGAATCGATGGGTACAAACACGAATTCAACGCCCAAATATTTTTTGAAATATATATTTACTCTAATACAGTATATTTACTCTAATTTATAAATTCATAATAATTTTTCGTGTAACAATCTATTTTTCGTGTAACAATCTATTTTTCGCGTACACTGTAGCCTATCTAGTGCATAATTAACAGATTGATCCCCCCCCCCCCCCCCAATATTTTTCATCGAATGAATAATTTGTTGCCCAATTTAGCACAATAATAACAAATTCCCACTATATTTTTTAGTGCAAACTGTAGCACAATCTATTCAATTGTATTTTTGTTTATTTTTGTCAGAAAACGCAGTTTTGATTTACATAGTAATTTAAGGACGACTTATTAATTTATGTTGTTTGCCGAATTTATTGTTTGCTGAACTCTTGTTCTATGTTATCATCCCCCCCCCCCCCCCCCGAACAATCTCGGTCTCGCTCGCTCGCTCCGTTCCCGGACGCAGTCTCGCTCACTCAATTATTCGCTCAATAGTTAGTAAGTTGGTATAAATTCACCAAATTCATTCACCAAGCTAATACATTCAAATTCACTTGTACAATTAATACCTATCAAAATCCGTCGCCCAATATTTTTTGATATTTTTCGAAAATATATTTTTCGTGTAAATTTTAACATATTTTCGTCTAGGTTTTCTAATACAGAATAAATAATCTACCTAGTGAACCACGCATAATTATTTGGTTTCAATCTAATGTTCTTTAATATATATTTATAAAAATTCACCCAATATTTAAACAATAAATTCATTTACTCAAAATTTTGTGTATACCTAGTTTAAAGATTTACGTGTAAAAAATTCATCAGTGTCCGTACGGCTTGTTGATTTTTCTAAATATCTCTCAGGAACGAATACAAGTCGTTTGACCCACGCATGGTCCATGTTAAACACAATGCTTTTTTTGTTATTAATATCTGTGATTATGAAAAAATTTAGTGGTTCCTGAAAACAATAAATTCAAAAATTTTTATGTTTCACCAGTTAGATTTATGTGTGAAATTCAACAGTGTCGTCTATCAATTTATTAAATATCTCTCAGAACGAATGGTGTATAACCCACGCATAATTTTTGGTTTTCAATGCAATCTATATTTATTTTTTGATAATTTAGTGGTTACTAGAAACGATGACATGATTCATTAGAAAATTTTATGTGGCAACATTGTTTAAAGATTTACGTGTAAATTTTAACGAGTTTGTCGTACACTCGGTCTCACAAACAAATATTTATTAAAACCATGCATGATTACGTGACTTTCAATGCCAAATACTTTCACATTTCTCAGAATATTTTATTATGCAGATATTAAAAACGGAATACAACTTCCTGAACCACACATGGTTTTTTGGTATTCAATGCGATGCTTTCCGTTTTGTATATTAATATCTGCGATTATGAAAATTTTAAATGTTAATGAAAAACAATGAGCGTGATTTATTGCAAATTTTATGCGTTACCATGTTAAAATTTAACCAAGTATATCATTTTTCTGATCTCTCAGGAACAAATAATGTACCACCCACGTCCTTGTTCAATGCAATACTTTTTCATTTTAATACATCTGTGATTATGAAGGAGGCTGAAAACTATGCATAATTTTATGTTTAACCAGTTTAAAGTTGGCCGTATACTTACGGTCAATATCGCAGGACGGATGCAGCCGTCCTGAAACACACATTGCTTTGGATGCTATGCTTGTTTTAATATCTGCAATTGTGAAGAATTTAGGTTACTGAAATGATGACATAATTCAAAATTTTATGTCTCACTAGCTTAAAGATTTATGTGTAAAATTTAACCGTTTCGTCCGGCTTGCTGCGTTTTCTGAGTATCTCAGGAACTAATGCAGTCTTATTGGACCACGCATGATTCATCGGCTTTCAATGCAATGCTTTCGTTTTTAATATCTGCGATTGTCAAGGATTTAGCGGTTATTGCAAAAGATGACGTAATTCATTCTAAATTTTACGTGTCAACAGTTTAAGGCGTTGTGTGATGGTCACTGTTTCCACTGACACTGGCAAGATAAATGCATCTTCGATATGATTTAAGTTTTCATTTATGATGATACACGTTTGCAGCTGAAATCGATAGATTGGTTCGATGGAAAACTATTGAAACTGAGAGCAGTGTGCACGTTAATGACCATTGTAATTTCATTGACTTTTCTTTGTTATATGTGACTGACTACTAACCGACTTTGAAAGAGACTGTTGTTTTTCTTTGAAACATCTGCATTTGCGTGTCGACTCACTTTTGAGTAGTAATTATCACATGGGAACCTGTTCCTGACCGAATCATGCTAGCTTTCAGCGTTCCATTCGTATGTTTTAAGTTACTGAATTAGTTGATTTATCGCTTTCAGAGAAGTTCTCCACATCCTATTTCCAGGGAGGGGGTGGGTGTAAGTCAGAAGACGGTGTCGTAAACTACACGAATTTGAATTAGCCAATCGTGAATCGGTGTGTACAAGTGGTATTGCAAGTCAGTAGTGCAAACAAAACGCACCAATAAACGTGAAAGTGTACCACCAAACCTAGGCATTTTTTGGAGGTGTGCCATGATAGCAATTTCTTAAAAAAAGCAGAACTCACATGCGCCATCAATGTAGACGCCTGAAAAATGTAAATGCGGCGATGGCAGCAGTAAAATAATGTTGTAATACAAATTTCTTTGTTTTATGCTCACAAGCTTTTGGTCTATGATTTCAAACCAAAAACATACATTTACTCAGAGCGACTAATTCTTAGACTCTGGTCTCGCTTGTATGAAAACAAACAGTGGTAACATAATAAACTCATATAGCTGTGTATAATCAAAAGTTACTGCCTTTTTGTTTCTGCTGCCTCGCTATTTATTGTTTATATTTTGGCTTGTTTCAAAATTATTATTTAAAAAGGTAGAAAAAATTACAGTACAAACGTTCAGCTGTAGTTCGAGGTATCAAGTCTCAATTGGATTGGTGCTATACATATTATAGAATGAATACATATTGATGTTTAATATCCATCAGTGACATTTTCAATTTAGTCAATATTTCTGTTGAAAAAACTTTTAGTTATTAACTACGCAAATGTTTATTTATAGTAATCCGAATTTGTACTTCCTTCCACTTATGAACCACCACGATATTGCCTGCTAGGTAATCAAACAGGGTCCTTTTGTTCACTCTTGCTTAATTTCTAAATACGATCGAGGTAGTAAAATCCGAAAACATTGAAGCTAGTACAGTGTGTGAGAACACTTTCAAATATATTTGTTGCGCAATCCTGGATGTGTTGTGGGCCCTAGTCAACAAAATCAAGTGAGGTTCCACGGTCTCTACCATTCCAACGCCATTTTTACCAGTTATAAAGAATTTACTTTTGATATAGATTCGTTATGTAGCAAATTGCTATCCGCAGCTAAAGCTTACACTTGTAGCTAGTAGGATATATTAATATGCCACACCGTAAAGCGATTTCTCGACCGTAAAGGAAGCAAGCAGCTCATCATTATCGATGTACGTACGCTTCGATGCTGTTGTTGTTGTGTTGTCTTCGGCGATCGCAGAAGTTCTCTCTAGTAGGCTTTTAGTCTGATTTTTGCTTATAGTTCGCAATGTACACAAGCAGCTTATTGTTATTCTAATTTCAGTTCGTGTGCTGATAACAATTGCGTTAATTGGAACTAGTATAAGTTGGCTTGAACGTTGGTTTTAATTTTATAATAAGTTCTTTTATATCAACAGCACTTTAAATGTCTCGAAGAATCGCCGAACTCTTCAAAAAATGGTACATCCCGGGCTAAAAATCTTGGAAAACAGTTTGTTCGTTTTTAAGCTCCGATGCTAGTGAATGAAATTATGTTCAAATAATTATTAAGAGCCCCTGTTCAGATTTCCATTAGCGAAAGAATCGGGTCACCCTACTCGTGTTTGGCAGAAATTTACAAAACCCAATCGATGCACTTACTAAAATGCAACGGGAACCTTTGATACTGTGTGTCGTCCAGTTTTGTAACTCTTTTGCTGGTTGTGCCCAAAAAGAAAGATTTTCACAAAACTATATAAAAGGTGGATGATAAAGAGCGCAAGTAGTCTTAGTTTATATGACATATTACATATTGAAACGCTAATGTGAAAATGCTCATGAAAATATTGAAATGCTTTGTTCAACCGTAAAAACTTCGATTCATCACTAAACCTGCGGAGAGTTCGGCAAGTGCGTCCTCATATTTCTCTATGAGAACTGTTTGATGCATTGTTATAGATTCATAGCATATATGGCTAGATCTATTATGTGTAATAGTTAGTAGTTGCGTTGTTGCCGGTTTTGGCCAGATAGTAGCACTACTATTGTTTGGGCTCATACGACATGCTTAAACGCGGGTTTAGGTATACTTTTGTTCCGCAGGTTCTTTCTGTCGTCGTGTCTTTCTTTGCGCGCCACACATATGCACATACGTATAGAATAGATCTTGTAGCATATCGTTGTTGCTGTTGTGTTATAGTTACGTGGTAGCTGCCCTATTTTGTTCTATATAACCCACTACATGCATTTCAGACATAGTTAATAGTATACGGTTGGTTTCTGGTATGTACGCGGGTTACGTCATGCCATTAAAATTATATTCTGTTGATCACAAACAAGCTGTGTTGTTTCGGTCGATTTCAGTCTGTTCGCAGTCGGCTACCGCGATTATACCACATTTTATGTGATCTGAAACATATCGAATTCCTCGCTGTTAACATCATTTACTGTAACTGTTTGCGATAAAGCCGCCCAACTGCAACGGTTTTGTAAAATTCGTCTTCCGTAAATCATATTGACATGTTTGAAGAAAAGCTTAGGCTTGCTGTATTACCAAAAATCGGGAAGCAATTGGTAAATTCACAATTGTATCTGAACCTAGTAACTGTGTCTAGTGTGCTGTAATTTTATGAAACGACAAGTGTCAGTAGAGCCTTGGTGGACCATTCTTCTTTCTAGTCACTACAAAATATATATCAAATTATTGTTTCCATCGTTCTGCCAAACTGAAATTAATAATGTATTTGCTCGCATGATACAACGAATACTCGAAAATTTAACAGGAACGAATATGTATAAAAATGGCGTTTCAATTAAAACATGTTGCAATAAAATCATGTTATATGTAAACTTTTGACCATTATTTAATTATTTATATCCTTCCATGAATGAAATCTTGTGCTTCATTAACATTGTCGCTATTAGACAGCACGAAATGCATGGCATAGAAGCAGTAAAATGCATAATGCAACCATATAAGTGTAGAGATACGCAACTTTTACATGTAGCACGAAAGCAAAAACCGGATCACCTTCAATACTGGCCGCTGCTGCTTGATATTTACCGCGTATTTTACCAACCTGCTGTTTTTACCGTCTCCGCCAATGTCTCATTTATACAATTCTTAGCAAATATACCAAATAATCGCAAATAACATTTGCTTGCCCGTTGTCTTACTATGTTGTTACATTACGTTTTGGTATATATTCTCCAAAATTATGACATCAGTTTGATTAAGTTGTGACAAAACACAGGCCTACTCTAGTAACTATATCAAAAGCGTATGCCGTCCTTTAAACCAAAGTTCAAACTGGCAGCTTTAGCCGATACACCTATTAGTAAACACAAGCAAAATGCCTCAATCCAAGCACCCAAAATTATAAAATTACTCCGGTGCTACTGTAATCGCATGGTTGTAGTACATCATACACAGTTCAATAGTTGATTGCGAGTTACTATATCGCTGAAGTTAAACGCAAATGGCTCGCTTTACGCCCTACTCGTAATCTTTATGTTCCCGGAATTGTTTGTGTGAACATAAGTAAAAGTAGTAAACCAGTTTGTTTTGCGCCAATAAAGCATTCTATTATATAAGCTACTAACCTTTAATGATTCTCTGTTGTTGTGCTAACACAATTGCACAGTCTTCTACAAGCTTAGTACAAAAGCTGAGTGGAAAGAACTATTTTATTTCTATACAACATATACGAATGTGATGACACTTTTTGAGGTACATATATCTAAGTGCGTAAATAATTGGTCAAATTATGCCCGTGTGCTATCTTTAGCATATGTTATTGCGTAGTTCCGTTTACACGTTAAAATTATATCATCACTCTAAATATGCATATATTATCTCTATTTAAATGTTAATCTTGGCTTGATAAGTAATGTATTATCTTACATATTTTTATCACTCAGTAAGAATGTTTGGTATTTACAAGCATCAACGCAGAAGTTAAAACATTTTCTTGGACTGCACATTTTTGACCGCACATAAGATAAGAAAAAATCTTTTAGTTCTTATTGAGATTATGCAAATACAAAGGTAACCCGTTGCACAACCAGAATTACATAGTATTTACAGAATCATTTAAGGCAGCTTTACAGTTGTTTAGGTAGAAACGTACGCAAAATAGGACAGTTAACCAGTGTTTATGGTATTTCCGAAGGCTATGGCTGAGTCTACCGTTGCAACTTGTAGTAAACTGATTACGCTTCAGCATCTTGCATCAATAAATCAATTCCTGAATCTTTTTAAGAATAAATCGTCACATTTCCTCGCTGCATATGACCCAGTGGTCACAAGTTATAAAATATAAAAATCAGTGCTCAGTCATCCAACTGGCTGAGAAGAACCCAACAATGTTTCATGCCACTACATTAGTGATGAAACAAAGCATACAGTTTTACGTGTAGTTGCCTGTGGCAAAAAATTATCAAAACAATAATGTGATACGTAGAAACTTTAAAGACGTGTGTGCTTGCGTGGATAAAATTATTTATGTGTACGAGATTTATTAAACAAACCAAGCGCTGGCATTTAGATTTGCATATCCATATTACGTAAGGTGTTTTTATTGTGAACGCTCTAGAGGTCAGCGGAGCAGATTACTAGATGCAAATGAACGGACAAATTTCCGAAATTTCCGCACAAATCTTGATGATCTTGTTATCTAAAGTCGACATGCGTCTCACCATAGGTGTCGACTTCTGGAAAATATGGGGGAGGGAGGAAGGGAGGCTCGATTGGATATTCACAAATTATGGCATTTAATTTGAAATCTCTTCTTCGGCCGTTTAATTTTTTGCTGCTGGTAGCGACCTTACTTGCACCCAGTCTTGTTTCAAAGCAGATACCACTAAAAAGCATTTACGTTACAACGGACCCTGCATGTGAAAATTTTATCCCCCAATAGTCTAAGCTATACCATCCAGATGTATATAGTATATGCCTCTACTATGTAATAGAACAGATGGTGTATGAGACAGCATCAACTTAAATATAGTCTCCAAATCTTCCTGCTGTGTTTTACTGATTCTACCATGTATATTATACGTATATAGTTTGTAAATAACAACATGGTGTAACACCATATATATAGTGTTTTGAAAAATTTTATGGTGTAGTCTACATTACTAATCATATCATTACTAATGGGATTCAATGCGGACGGACTTTCTCGAAGAAGATTCTCTCAAGACTAAGAAGGCATGTTTCGAACCTACAAGCCACGTAGACAAGATACATCAACTCTTGCCAGCGAGCGATCTTCGCGTGAATCCTGTTACGACGTGAGGTTCAGCGTCAATCGTCAACCAGCACGTTCGCCTGCCGGATGGAAACTGCCAACCACCGCAGTATTTCGACGTAGGGACCTCACCCTAAAATAAAGGGCCGTTGCTTTGTGGTGAGACTTTTTAGTCAAAAGCTAAGGGACCCAACCCTGACAGAAAAGGTGTATTCGCGGACTGCGTGAAGACAGTCCTTCTCCGTTCGAGGAGGTGGGCTGCCTAGAAGCTGCGCTCGATATTGGTCGACTACATGTTGCAATCTTCGTACCTGTAGTCACATGGCCACTATCGCGAAGAGAGAGTGTGGCTAGTCCGGCACAGCCTTTCATCACTTTAATCCATTCACTGTGCAGGTGTTCTCACTTGCAGAAGGTGGCGTGGTGTCATCGTCTCAAGTCCAACGGCGATGGGTGTCGTAGCGGTGGGAACAGGTGGAGAATGCTAATGGAAGCTCTCAATTACAGCCTGCACATTGGCGGCTTTGGTAAGATGGTGGTTCACTCGTTGACCCGGAACAACGACAAGGCTCGTATCCTGTCATTGTGACAAAGCAGCCCTATTTACGATCCGCACTGCTTTCGCCGAACGGAGAGGGGAAGAGAAAATGATTCCCAAACATTGCTTGTTCTTTTCGCCTCTGCTGGCCAGCCGCGGCGAGATGAGCATTCATCACAGCGGTAAGAAGACAAAAGGAGAAAAACGGATCGGACTACGGGTTTGTGCATGGAATGTGCATACCTTGCTCGACAACGACAACGACTCTAGGTATGAACGAAGAACAGCAATCATAGGACGAGAACTGGCACGGTATAATGCGGATATTGTCGCTCTTAGTGACCCTCGATTGTCCGGTAAATCTCACCTTGTTAAAGTTGGAGCAGGCTTTACATTTTACTGCATGGGTGCGCCCGACGGACAACCCCGCCAGCATGGTGTTGGATTTGCTGTTAGAAAATCGCTCATAAAACAACTGGAAGCAGTGACGAAAGCGTTAGCCCGAGACTGATGTCATTGCGCGTTCGACTTCCGGATGGTGGTTGTGCAACTTTCTTGAGTGCATATGCCCCAACACTCGTAGCTTCAAACAAAAACAAAGAGCAGTTTTGAGCAGAATTGTCTACTACAGTGCGCACGATTGCATGGAAGGATAAACTGCTTCTCCTTGGAGACTTTAACGCTCGAGTTCGCAAAGACTTTGCTGCATGGAAACGCATTATTGGTCATCATGGTGTTGGTAAAGAGAAGGAAAACGCCACGCCTCTCCTCACACTGTGTGCAGAGTTTGGATTGGTTATCACGAACACGCTATTTCAACAAGCGGATAAATACAAGTGTACCTGGATGTATACCAGGTCGAAACACTGGCACATGATTGACTACGTTATAACACGACAACGTGACATCAAAGACTTCAAGCGCACCAGAGTATAACGGCCTACTAATAGCTGGTCTGACCATCGTCTGGTTAACAGCAGATGCACTTTTGTAGTAGCTCCCAGCAAGCGCTGCGTTCGCTCGAAGCCCATCAGGAAGCTCGACGTTAGAAATTTGAGATGCAGCGACACCCGAAATGCTTTAACGCAGAACTTGGAAGATGCCTTTTCACCCATCCCACCTACTGAAGAACCCGACATCGAAAAGCTCTGGAAACAGTTCCGCGATGCAGCAACAAATGCAGCGACTGAAGTTCTAGGATTTGTAAAATGTAAACATCAGGATTGGTTCGATGAGAACGACGCAACTGCCAAGGCCTTACTAGATGAAATGCACAAGACACATTTGGCATGGATCAACGTAAAGGGAAACGATACCAAGCGGCAAACGCGACTCGCAAACAACTTTACGCCAGATGAAAGAGATCTGGTGGCATGAAAAGCAATTGAACTGCAAACGGCAGCTGACACGCGCAATATGAAAGCATTTTTCGCCGGATTAAACACAATCTACGGCCCAAAGCAATCAATCAGATTGTTCGGCACCTCTTTCAGCAGATGGCAATTCTGTCATCACAGATGGCACGGTTGTTTTCAATCGGTGGGCAGAACATTTCGAGTCTGTTCTGAATCGACCATCGCAAATGTATGAAGAAACCTTGGATGAACTGCCACAGTTACCGACCGAACTGCAGCTCGATGCAGAATTATCGATGGAAGAACTGAAGCGTGTGATCACGCAGTTGTCAACAGGCAAAGCTCAGGCAAAGCTGCTGGTTCTGACTGCCTCCCTCCCTAAATCTACAGGCTTCTCGGTGATCACGCGCTCCAGAAGCTACTTGAACTCTTCAAAACGATTTGGCACAGTGAGGATGTGCTTTAAGACCTCAAAGTTACGACGATTGTTCACCTGTACAAACGAAAATGTGATCGCTCTGTGTGCGACAATCACAGAGGCATTTCCTTGTTATCCATCGCTGGAAAGATTCTTTCGTGCGTCTTACTCAATCGATTAAACGCTTCCATTATTGAGAAAGTGACGCCGCCTGAAAGCCAATGCGGATTTTGTTTAGGCCAAGGCACAATCCATATTATATTCTCACGCCGACAGTTGCAGAAGAAATGGAAGGAGCAAAACCTCGACCTATATTTGGTTTTGTTGACATAACTAAGGCGTTTGACTCAGTTTTCGGGCAAGGTCTCTGGAAAATTTTACGCAAAATTGGATGTACAGAAAAATTCACTAACATTGCCCGGTCGTCCCACGATGGTATGAACGCTTGCGTTGTTGACGGCGGCGAAAAGTCTTCAACCTTTGATGTCAACAACGGAACGAAGCAAGGATGCGTCATTGCGCCTACTTTGTTCATCATTGTCTTCTCAATCGAGCTCCAAGTGGATTTCGAAGACCTTGACCAAGACTCATTTCTATTCAATTTCGCATAGGTGGTAGCGTATTCAACCTCAAACGATTGAAAGCTTTTACTAAAACGACAACTCGACTAATCACAGAGATGCTGTTTGCTGACGATTGCGCGTTTGGTGCGCACAGCATTGAAGACAACCAGTATATTGTGGATCGCTTTGCAACGCTGTTCGGGGCTTTGGTTTGACGATTAGTTTGATGAAAACCGAAGTGCTGTTGCAACCGAAACCAGCGTCGCAGTATGTGCCACCATTTGCCAGTATCGAAGGCACCGAATTGAACAAAGTTGATAAATTTTGTTACCTTGGAAGCATTTCACAACAAAATGCCACTGTGGACGAAGAAATCCGGACTCGTATCGCCAAAGCAACCGCTGCTTTTGGTCGACTTTCAAAACGTCTTTGTTACAGTCATGACATTTCTCTGAAGATCAAGGTAGCTACCGTAGTGACGTTTTCAACCGTGTATGTGGCTCCCAGATTGGTCTTTACAGTCACCGACGCTCACATCAATGAGAACCGGAGATTCGTCGAAGACGACGACTCAATCCATCATCGCCATTAGCAATACTACAGTACCTAAGTATACTATCTTAAAATGCCATCGGAAACACAATAGTATCTAAGACACCATATAATTCATGGTGGCGAAGACATCGACGGTGGACAAAACTTTCACATGGAGGGTCCTTCATAAACTAAACGTCTCATAAGGCAGGTGTAGAAGAAAACAAATTAATGTCTGATATTACCGAACTTATAGCCATGTAATACATGCCGACGGTAAGTAATACCAGGGGTGTATACCCCCACCGGGCGGAGGTCGTGGCGACCCCAGGGGAGTAAACCCCTGGCCGGCAACAAAATGTTTCTAGGGGGTTTTATAGCTAGGACCTTTTTATTGGTCGGCGCCGCATTTTCGCCTATGAGTTCACGTTTCTGGTGGTCTCGGTGGTGAAGACTTTTTTGGCCGTCATCAGGGGTAACCTCCTGGCTTTTCGGCCGGGGGGGGGAGCGAGGGTGGGTAATTTGTTTGCCCGCATGTAAATGATTAATATTTTAAGCTAAAGTTAACCGTATACTTCACGTGCAGTTATAAAAAATGTCATTTGTTCAAAGTTGCAATTCATTTTGGCGATTCGCGCAAGGACGTAACGATGTATTTCACCAATCTGAGCACATCCCGACAGAGTGTCAACTCTGACACACCATCTTGAAACGCCAAATTGAGATTACGCACGTTAGAATTTACGACTTCCAGTTTTCCGGGGATCCGAAACAACGGGATCCGAACCCCCTGGGCCGCACGGTGACATGGGAATCGGTACTACATAGCTAAGAATTAATAGCACTATCGTGCTCAGCTTGTTTGAAAGCCTATAACCACAACCTTTGAACGCAAGCACATATAAATTGCAAATATTAAATGTTCGAATGAGCCCTCAGCCATCGCAATACATTGAGGCTGAAACGAGTTATACAGGATACAGAGAAAAAACCGACGCGTCTTTATGCCACTGACATGATTAGTGTAATTCTCCGCTTACGCAGATAAATCTGCTACATCTTCCGATTCAAAGATAAACAATCACTACAACGACATCGTGATCAACGTGTTCCAAAACATGCATCAATGCATCTCACAGTATATAAATATACGGTTTGTTGTGCACAATTCCAGTAACCCTTAGCACTTTGTTTTTAGTATAACAAATCGTCAAAGCTGTTGCAGTTGATGCTGCGATTTCATGACTATCTTATACCATCCCAAATTTTTTCGTAGCATTTTTTGCTTGAGATGTCAACAACGCTTTTGAAATTTGCATTGATTCCCAAATACCAGGCATTGAAATTCTGATGTAATTTAATCGACATAAAGGCCTGTTGCACTGGCACTGGTCTTACTCAATTACTCCCTTCCTGACTAACGTTTATTTTAATTCACCCAATTTTGTAATCTAGTACAGGTTCGATCCAACTCTCGCTTATTTACTCAGATATTCATTTAAGTCGCGACCAACCTTAATGCTAGTATTATTCAAGTCATATATTGCTGTTATAATTTAGGGTTTTGTGATGGTTTTGCTGAACGCCAATTAGTTGTGTATCTTACATCAAAAAATTTCTGTCACTCACTGCTGTTACCAAAGCCGAAACTCAAAATGCTTTTACTAAATATTTGTCGTAGGTTGTATTGTAGCAAATGCAACAAAGCTTATCATTTCCTGATCTGGCTGTTAAAACCAGCAATTTAATCGTAACCACTGCTAATTCAGTACAGTAGTAATTATAAATCAGGATAAGTCGTGGGTGAGTCCGTACTATATCGAATTAGTGCAACAGGTTAATATTGTTTGTTATACTTCCGGATTAAATCTATTACGCAGGGTTGTTAACATTACATTACAATATTATTGCTAAGCATATTTTTATATAATACATGCAACGGAAATAAAGTGATGGTTCATAGTTTTGTAGTAAATTTATGTTAATCAGATACTTTGGTGTTGTGTTGGTTAGTGCGAATATGGCGAATCAGTTGGTACTTTCATGAACCACAAAACCATCTAATCGAGCGTTAACTACCTTTCACATCAAGGCCCATCAATACACGAAATACGTTCGTGGGAATCCGTAGTTGCCCAGATATAAATTGAATCATATCTGTATGACGCCTCTTGTGATTTCTCAACGCTCAAATGTATTGTTTTTTATCGAAAGATCAGTATTCCAACATTTCTTATCTAATGACTAAATAGATTAGCAGGTATTGGGGCTTGTTACACTAGTTTCTAAATTTAATATAAACATATAAGCTCCAAAATGTAAGGCATATATAGATTTTGATTTAAAAGTGGACTCCAGCGTTTTTATATGGCTCTGTTGTGCCCATGAGGGCAGTACAAGGATAATTCAACTAAAAGACTTCGGATAGTAATACCAATAGGTAGTGTCGGAACCGGCCGGCTACGAAGTCAAACGATCTGCCGTTGAAAAGCTAAAAACCTTCGTATGTGAATCGAGCAAATTTTCGACCAAATGCTGAAGTACCATTTAGGACACCTAAATTCGTATCGTAATAAGATAAGCTTTTTGGCAGTTTGAGATGCATGCTCAGTCGGCCGATCGACATCCGATGGCAGTCGACAGACGGCTTAACGGTTAGTTAACAGCCAATGCATGACTGACTGCCAAGAAGTTTCTCTTGCTATGATACGAATTTAATTTTCATAAATGCCACTTCAGTATTGCTCGAATATTCACTCCATTTGCGTATGTTGCGGGTGGTTATGGCACATTGTTGAGATCTATCGTTGGTCATTAACGCATATTAGGGTAATAATAAACATATACAAATATGTACATAAACAGGCATACATGCTCAACCGTCCGAGGTCCCAGAGGGATAGCGGGTGCTTTGCGGCCATTAACCTTTCCAGATTTTTTTGAATTTTACCTCAATTTTCGCCACATTTCCCCAATATTTGCCAAGTTTCCCCTATTTTTGTCCAAATTGTCCGCGCACCTTGGTCGCGCGAAATGGGTCGATGGGGTGCAAAGTCTCGACTGCGTCCCACGGAGATCGGCGAGGCTCCGACGAGGATCCGAGCCTCAGAAGTGTGATAATTCTTGGACTCCCTCACTATGAGCATGTATGATAAATCGGACTCCACAAGAAAAGTGTGCTAAATCTTGTTGCGAGGCATGCAACACTTTATAGCTCAACCGAACTATTTTGTCGCAGATCAAAGCAACTGGTTTCGCTCATCTTACTGACTCGTACAATTTCACAGGCGATGAACATAGAAATCATAATTTTATTACAATTGTAACCTTAAATATATGTGTATGATGAAAAACTAATATTATAGGATACATTATTACGGCTGACAGGTCTGATAAAGTGCCCACTGTGATTATATGTACATTGTAGTTCATTGAAAGTAGTTCTAAGCACTTGGATCGCTACATTTGGATATTTCTTTATGTAGTATAGTACAATCGCATTATTAAATTGGAAAGTATAGCATAATTTATTATTCCTTTGTCAATCGTAAAACATTTGCTAAGTCAGCATCAACAAAACGCATTATAACATGGTACATATAACAAAACTATAGCGTAAGTACGGCGCAAGTTAGTTTTTGCATATCCGTGGAGTGACAAATTCGTTTGCAGAGTTGTTTGCTACACCTTATTTATGGTTGCCGTTTTATCTCGCCAAAACTTACTCACAAATCTCTAAATACACGACTCACTAACTAAACAACAGGTACAATCGCTCAGGCGCTATACATACACATCGTATAAACTGTCGATAGTTAAGTCTAGCGACCACGAACGTTTGATCATTCTCGTTGATGTTTATGTATGAATGTTTCGCTTACTGGAAACGATTACATGAAAATAAAGCAATTCCCAACTACCGCTGGGCGTTTAGTGAACTAAATTCGAGAAAAATACACAATTTTTACCAAATCCACTGACTTATGGAAATTAGCGTAATCCAATATGGTATTTTGCAACCTAGTTGTGCCTTTTACTAGTTTTGGGTATGTCCAAGCTGAGTTGTGCGACGCCAACGGTCCAAACGAATTCCTGCTCGTTTCTGCAGTATAATATTGTGGGACTACTAATGGTAAATTTTACATAGAGATGAACATGACGTGAAGATTCTGTCCAACAATTTACGGTAGTTGTGAATTCGCTGATCTATTCGCTTAGTATAATAATTTGGCAGACAGAAATAATATGAACATCATTTACTTTCAAACTTTTCGAAAAGCATTTAGTAGATTGAATTGTTTTTAACGTAGTTGCTCTCTAACTCAGCTTTCGTAGTTTCAATGTTCTGGTCAATAGTTCGTACTTTACAGTAGAACGGCATTAATTATTTCTAACTAACTAACATATATTTATTGATAACACAAGAAATTGTTTAAAAATGTTTTGGTGACTTGAAGAATGGAAAAACTGTAAAGAGCCATATTTATGAACATATATTAACAGTGACGCCCAATCAGTTAAAATGCAATCGGATTTGTTCACAGGGGTTTTGTTTTCGACTTATTTCATATAAACTAATTGCTTATGAAGGAAAGTCATTTTAAGGACATTGTTCGATGCTATATTATCGCCGATTTTATTTACCTCCATAATGAATTATATCCTACCGAGCTGAGGCGGATTAGCGTGGTGTACTTAGGAAAGTTCAGCCCTGAAGTTTTTGGGATTCCAGTTTGTTTCGATATTCATATTTCTCCGAGCCCATCCAAGCAAGCATACGAGACGAGAAATGAAATGCCACCGCTTCGATGCATCAACTTCTCCAACTACGCGTAGAATTCGAGCCTGAAAGTAGTGTTAAAGCAATAACCCGGCAACTGCAACGGCAGTCCTATTCAGTAAGTGGGAAACGCGAGAAATTGGTATTTACATATGTTTGGCTAAAATCTAATGATGAATGCTACATTAAGAATGTTACTGAACTTCGCAAAACCTCTGAATCCAACCCGTACCTTTGCTGCCAAGAGATTGGGCACAACAATAGGTGGCCATTTCATTCTATCGAGTATTGCAGCAGCCTGGGCCTCTGAAAGTGACTTTATATAACTAGCAAAATGATGGTATGTCTGAATATTATATCAATAACGTAGTTCCTGCCACATCCATACGTCCACATGTTCTTAATTATATATGTGAAAGCGCTATTAGAGTTAAATTTCAGTTTCATATTACTGATAACATTAAGATCGACACAGCTCGAAAATGGCATATTATGAAAGTATAACGCACAAAGGTGTACCAGTAGATACCACAGCGCATAATACTGTGTTAGGCTGAATATTCAGATATATATTATTAGTTTTAGATCGATATGGAACATTATGCATTATGACTGTGAAATTTATTTTTAACTGCTATTATCTATTAAATGTTAAGTAGTCAAAGTAAACGATGTCCATCGTTTTTTACACATATCTGTCAGGCACAAAATAATTACGATATCTATATGTGCAACTATTGCTAAAAATTTTTATCATTAACATCGTTTCGTATTGATGAAGAAAAAACTGGGTTACAACCATTCCAATTCAACCAAGTACACTATACATTTTACAACTATAATATTAGAAGTGCAACTGATCAGCGTTACTTGGAAAAGTCATGAATAGTCATGAATCGTCGCCGTTGTTCAAGATCGTATGTTGATGGATGTTCAACGAACTTTTCGGTATCATGTAAAAATGGTAGACAAACAAGCGCGGCACAAACACATTAGTCTGCCACAACACAGTACCAGTGCAACGGTCCCACAGGCAGTGTCATCCGTTCCGCTTGCTTTCACAGCGGCTGGATCAGCTTCGATTTCGCAGATCAACACACCAACTACTGCTACGCTTCATAGCTTGGGACAACCGTGCCGGTTTGTTCAAGAACCCCAACCTCAATACCCGGAAGCATATCCTCCATACTATTACCTTTTCGAACAACGCCAATATCCAAATTTATTGTTGCACAACAAATATTATCGACCGCAAAACACAATACCCCGATATATAACAAGATACAAGTTCTTTGAATGTCCGCGCAAATACATTCCAATGTTGCTTGAAATGGTACGTATTCTGTAGCTTCACATACAAACACACAACAAAACATGCACTAGGTTTACTGTCACACAAATATATATGCACCATGTATATATATACTATGTTAACCGTTGAGTGCGTCGCAGGTAATGACAACCATTAATTATTTATTATTTGCAATTAATACAAGTTATGCCCATTGAACAGCTGCAATTTTTAATGGAAATCTAAATCTTTGATATTTACTGAATGAGTTTATTGCTATTCTCAGGATAAAACTTAGCTGTTCGCTTAAAAAACACGACAATCTATTTTCTCTATCGACAGTGCTAAATAAAATTATTCTGCAGCAAGACAGCTCATACTATTACCTGGTCACCTGACTCATCGTAAAGAAGAATTTCGTTCCAGCAGCCATAACTCAAGAAAACTTTGAAAAATCTTTCCAGTAATTTTGATTTATACGTGTTTAACGAATGTCATATAGCCGCACAATCATTATCTCTAATGTCACTCCTTTCATGAGTACTGACTAAAAATGGCAATTGATTAAAAGCAATTTTAAGTCAAAACCAATTCTATTCTAGGTGTTATCGTAAATATGAACATGTCTACAAAAAACCTGGTTAGGATCAAACTTTTACCGCGCATAAACTTGTAGTTTACTGTCTACAAGAAATAGCCTGACAAAAAATCCCAAAAAAATCACTGTACAACAGGCGAGTAAGAACTGGTACATAATTTGTCCACAAAATATCGTGATTATTGCGGCTTGTCTTACGATTTGTCACTGCTTGACCGTGTTTAGTTCAAATTTTTACAATAAGTGAACCTACAGGCTGTATGATCGTACAATAGATATTATGGTACCAGAATTTAAGCTAAGGAAATGGGTATTAAAACCAGTCATGTTTTATCAGTGCTTGAAAACTTAAGTGGCGAAAATGCTTTTCCCTCTTTTGATTCTTTTCACGCTAAGTCTAGAATTTCGAATCGAAGTAAGGGGCCAACACATTTCTCTGGTCAAGACCAAACTAAATGTTACTGTTTTTACCTGTATCTTCGAAATAAAAAAGTATGTTGGTTTAAAGTTCAACAATGACTGGTTTATATGTATTAAAGTGTGAAAATTCGTTTTCTACAATGTATTATTATTTGTGGATTAATCCGGTTAGCAGGTATAGCCGAGATTGTTAAAACCAATGGTGTTAGTGTGTGTTTGCACTACCGATTCTAGATTGGGTTGTACTAAACAGCAGCGCAATTCAAGAATGTAATTTTGTTGAAAATAGCTTAATTTGTAACAATCATGCATGTGCATAATCTTTAGCTGTATTAATTCCTGTTCATAGCCAACTGTTAATTATAAGTACGGTAATAATTCATACAGAAACTGAAACCCATGTTGAATAATAATGCTACATATGTAAGATAACACTGCTTCTTTGCTTACGGATACAACGTATTCTTGGTTTGTGAAGTGGTGAAGTCTTAAAACGTATTTTGATCATACAGTACTCGATCCACGATTTTCGCATGACCGACTTTTTTCGGCGCAGGTGGTTCATCGCTTTAATATATAGTGCAGAAAATGACGTGTCTGTGCGATAAATCATTTCCCTGCAGTTCACTGCTCATTGGGTAAAACGTTGTCTCCAGTCCCACCATTCCAGTTACCAAATGTCATTCATATTTATTCTTTTCGTCTGCTATTTATTAATAGCGTTATAACTTCTAGTATATAATTCACTTAGATTTCCATGGATTTTGTTTTTAGCCGCAACGTGGTTGCTGTTGAAATTCACCGAAAGTGAAACTGATATTTGGGTTTCACGTAGAGTGCTTATACAACCATACAGGTTTTCTAGAAACCGAAATCAAACCTCATTGAAGAAACTGATCCACTATATAACTTTGTCGACATTCAGAGACCTCTGATTAGTGTTTGTATCGTTATATCTCGCAGCCATATTTAAGCCAACTTTTTCAGTTTTGTATTAGTAAAATAGTTATGACGCTTTGAAAGAAGCAAGTTTATAATTTGTTTCTGGGCGAAATTCAGCAAACCGTAGCTGTTTCTTTGTACGGTTCAGTTCAAAGAAGGTGGTACAGAAATTACTGTCGTCCCCTTTGTGTTCATATTTCATACAGTTGGTTTTCGAATTATTTTGGACTTGTAGTATATTGCAGTTTAAACAGATCACAAGATTTTCTGTATTTCATTGTAAAGTGCATAAGTTTATTTTTGAAATTTTATTGCTACATTCGCATTATATTAAATATTCTACTATAAACATTACTTATTTCAGAGCAGCGACACATTTCGCACTGGTGGGATCATTCCAGATGACGCAGAATCGTTCCAAGTTTCACTTTTCCGAGCTGATCCAAACCAAGGACTGGGAATAACAATCGCCGGTTATGTTCATGATAAAGGTGAATTAATTTGGTCGTTTGTTTGTCATGCAATAAATCATTATAGGAAAAGTTGCTCAAATCTTAGCACAAGTTGGATTTTATCACAAGCTGAATTTATTACAAATGGAATTTTTAGATGTTGCGTGAAGTATTTATACATTTTATTTTGTAGCAAAATTCTAAAAGCAGTTCCATTAAACCATGCTCATTTTAAATTAGTACATATAAGCAGACTAATGTCAAATCATATTCCGATAACAAAGTAGAATCAACACTCAGGCTCCCAATTAAAGTTTGCCACTCCATAATATTTACAGAGCATATGCAAACCTTGGAACAAACCATATAGTTGCTTTTAGAACTTTTAAGAGCCGAGTCCATGTATCCTCTGCTGCTCTTGCTTTTGGCAGACTATTATGCTATAAATTCACATGTTATAATAAATGTTTGTTGTTTTAGAAAAGAGCTTTTAAGAGCCGAACCCAGATTTTCCGATACACTAGACTGCACTGTCTCAAACACATCTTTGGTTCTGGCTCGGATGTTCAGAAATCATGTCAGGCACGGCTCGGCTAGAGATCAGCCGGGCCATGAGCCCAAATTGCCGCTATTTATTTTGTTATCCAAATTCTTTGAGCTTACAGTAAAAAATGAATGCAGCTTTAAACTTGGCGAAAAACTTTTTAATCAAAATTTAAATCCAAAACACCGGATAGTGGCTTCGACTACCATCAAAATTAATTGCAAAAATTCATAAGCAAGTGTAGCACATTGAGAAACAAATATTTATATACAACATTGTGGTAAGGTCGTGAAAACAATCAGAATTGTTATTAACATACTTTATATAGATTTTATCTCTTTGATTCACTTCTAAAACACGCAATTGCCAACACAGTTATACGCTAAGAAAAACAATAACACAGCTAAGCTAATGTGGTAGTAGAGAGATTAGTTTAACCTTTATAATAGCAGTAAATCGGACAAATGTTGAGACTGAAATTATTTAGGTCCAGCTTTCAAATCTTATTACTTTTTAGAAGGGTCTATTCCATGTGACCCAGACTGAGTACACTAGCTGAGGCGAGTTTATGTTCAAGAATCTTTGTTTTGTTAGGCGTTTTAACATTAGATACAGCACATTATGTAATAATTTCAATGCATGACGTGCAGCTTATGGATTAGCGGGAATGAGAGCAAGGTTATGAACCGAATTATGTGTGGATAGAAACATACATAGGCTCCCATGAAGACCATTATCAACATTCCATTTAAACATCATGTCTTCTAATAAAAATACTGGAACCTCAAATCGCAGGTTTGGTTCAAAAACATGCATGCAATTTTTTATGTACTCACTTTACAATTTCAGAAGAAATATCGGGTATATTTGTTAAAAGTGTTACCGAAGGAAGTGTTGCTGCGCAAAATGGCAATATAAAGACGCATGATCAGATCACTCATGTAAGTTAAAATTTGTCAATTCCGTACAGTCGACATCCGTAATAGAGACAGGAAATATGAATCGAATTCTATAAGGTACTTTGTGATAAAGGTTTTTAAAGTAGAGCAACATGTTAATAAACATGTAAGAGAGCAGCATATAATAATCACATCTGCATCTAAATATGTTTTAATTTTTCAATCAAATTTGCGATGCAACTAATTTTGAAGATCAATAGTACAGTTATTTGTCAACAACAGAACATTTTTCCGGCGCAAAATATTGCGTACACTGCGTATATTGCGTAAGCACAGTAGCGAAAAATAAGGTAAAACCTTCAGCATATTACAGACGAAGCCATGCAAACTTCATACTTCATATATTTTGGTGTTGGATTAGGACCTATTCCACTATGAAAAGGTCTATGAAGTGAATACTAAAGCAACCTGCACAATGTAACAATTTTTAGCAATATGAATTTCAGCAATATCACTTAAATCTTTGCAAAAGTATGTTTGATAATTCTATGACTAGTTTTTATCTCCGGTTAAAACGATGGATTTGATGCTCTCGTTTATTATATAAGTGGTGTTAGAGTTGGATGACATTGGAACCTCATGTCTACATTGGAATCCCCAATATAAAGTGAAAAGATTCAAAGCAAAACACCTAAATTTTAGCTTATTTTGAGTACTATCATTTCCCTGAGCGAGAAAAGTGCTATAAATTGTGTTTTAGGCAAAACATGTCTATAACTGTAACTAAAAATATTTATAACTCAGAGTGTAGCAGATCTTTTTCAGATCTGAAACTGTAGTCTTATGGCGCATTCGGTCTCGAACAGAACATGGAAAATACACACTCGCAGCGAGTCACATCATGTCGCTAAATTAATTTTATGAGTTTCCTACTGACAATCATACATCCTATTTATTAGGTGAACGGTGACAGCCTTGAAACTCGATCAAACAAAGATGCTGTGGAAGTGCTTCGAACTGCTTGTGACCAAGTTCAACTTCAGCTTTTACGTTATCACAATAACTCTCGAAAATATGCATATCTTGAAATGTTGGGTAAGTTTTCGCTATGCTTAACTTAATTAACAAAGAATATTATGCCATGAAACCTACTAACACTTATTATCCGAACCATTAATCTTACCCGTACTGTTCGTATCACAAATTCTAAACCAATGAACTAGTTCAAAATTTCAGTTACTCTCCAAACCCCAAGTTTACTGAGTACATTAATTTACTGAGCTATCATCAGCATCCAGAACTATTTATTCGTATATTTTTTGTAATATAGTATGTGGACTTACGTAATTTGTCGTTTTAAAATGTTTGAACGTCAATGTTCAATAATGGAATATTGCGTGGATATACAGCAGTTGCTTACACCTATGTTATTATTTTGTCAAATCAGTTCGCGATATCAAAACTCATGACCACACCCAAATCGCAGGTTCTCGTTTATGTGCACGGACGCGATTTGCGATACAACATGTAGATGCTGTTGGACATTACGATTTTGTGAATTATATTGTAAGTTATTGACCGCATTTATGTGGAATCGCTTTCTGGCTACATTTTTTTCACATAAGTTCATAATTTTATAGACCATCGAAAACAGGCTGTCCGATTCAGCATGTCATTTGGGGAACGCGATCAAAACGTGGAAACGAACAAATTTTCGCACACGGAAACTGCATTTGTACATCCCAGAGCTTCTATTCCCGCTCGCGTTCTAATTTCGCTGATATGGAAAGCAGAAATGTCAACGCAATGATTGAGATTTTGGCATGATTGAATTCGCAATTTTGACAAAAAAGCAGCCATGGTGTACGCGCTTAAAGTGTACTCACGTATACGAATGTTCGAAATGTTGACTTATTAATGTTGGCTTTACGATAATTAATTGTACAAACAATCCATAAGTGAATGCTTCACACTTATGTATTAATCAACAGCTTGGGTATTCGAGAATGTCGCGGAAGTTCTCTGAGTGTTATAGTTTTCACGTTATACATGTTACACGCTTGTCATAGTGCATAGTTTACTCCAGTCATAATTTGGTATATATATGTTTCCCCAAATTCGATTGCTCTAGCAATACACTGAATATACAAATGAAGCTGTAGCAATACACAAATGAAAATACTGTGCTACAAAAATCACGAATTTATCCTACGACGTCTAAGGCGAACAAGATGGTCATAGCATAAAATATTCTAACAAAAAAACAAATTATCAAATTCACAATATTTTGTATTACTTATATAAATTAATGGAAATAATGGTTGCAAATTAAAGTTTTTGCAATTTTAAATTTTGTGCGACAAGGGATACAGACCAAGTCATGTGTCAATTGAAAACAATAAGGTGTGTTCCCCACGTCAATTAGATCCGTGGGAAGTTTGTTTTAGTAAAAATCTGTAGGAATTGTATCTTACAGCTTCCCATGAGGGACTTTTGTGTCTTACAAATGCCCGACATGCAGACACAAATCGCTAAAACAGGTTTATATCTCTTTCAATTAGACGTAACAGATTTTTGTTTCTTCCGGCTAGCTGAACAAAACTGCCCGGTTTTTGCATGCATTTTTCTTTGAAAGCTGCACCATAACAAACGTGCTAAAACCTGATACTTGATTAGAAGTCCAGTAAATAGCGACATGTTTGACGGTCATGTAGCCTATTTAATGATGCTTATTTACGGTTTTGTAGTATAGCCTGTACAAACTGACATTCACATATCGGCTTTTAGCCCATGGCAACAATGGGTTTTAGCAAGGTTATGGGTAATGATGGTCTTTAATTTTGACTAGTTTTGTACTTTCTATCAATGTGTAATTAAACATGGGTTTCCCGATTTACCGGAGGACATAAGAACGTGCACTTTGAAGAACCTGAGGAAATAGATCAATGATCAAGATTTATTTTTGGCCTTAATACGTTTCTCTATATATAAGAAATCAACGAAAATCTAGATGTTCTATCGAATGCATATAACGAAAGTAGGACAAATAAAATTCTATTACGAAAGATAGGGTAGCAAATGTTACTATACCAGGCATATAAAAAGCTCTGCATGACCGAACTTATGTGTATTGCACTCGATTCGCTATATTAAGTCATGTTGGTGTGTATTGAACATTTATTTATGTGTATAGTGTTTTACGCTGCGAAGATTTTTTAGGATGCCAGCAACAGCTTCGACCTAGCTGCTAGTATACTGCAAGTTATTCGGCATCGACTTAGTGTCTCGCAAAGGGATTCCTTAAAGCTATGCAAACTGCACATTAAAGAGGACACAGAAGGTTTTAATTTAGTCCATCAGTTAGATAATCGTTTATCTTATACTAGTTATAGTTGGTCCCACCGGGCCTCAATCAATGGAAAAGCTAACACAACTCTCGGCACAGTGTTATACGCAACGCAAATCACGCATCTCCAAGATTCCAAAAATAATTTTTGTTCTCAGATTATTATTGTCGCAGGTAAACAAACTGGATCAAAAATCTGCTAAGCATTTGCGAAATTCTCTCAAATAATGTATCTTATAACAAAATTTGTTTTATTAATCCAAACGATGAGGTATAAATTAGGGCTTGTACCCGTTTTATGAAGGATATGAAAACGTGTATGCATATCCCTTAAAATATGTTTTGACTTTTTAACGTAATAAGTGAAATATCAGAAGCCGCCGCCACTAGGACATTGTTTGCTTGACTAATACCTGCACTCCAGAAAATTTAAATTTATATCAAGCTACAATGTGACAATGGTCAGAATAGTCGGGACGCAAAGTAACAAAATAGTTTTCTAATTACTCCGCGTAACAGGTGATGTCTTGGCGACTTTACACAATAATTATATGCCAAAAATTGCGCTACTCTACTATTTTCTGACATATACGATAAATCCAGCCAGATCCTAAACGATTTGAATTTTAGTCATTATTATGCTGCAATGTGGGACACAATAGAATTGGCAAGTTCCTGCGTTATCGGATCCCTTGCACGCCAAGCGCCAACCCACTGGCGGGTGGTCAAACACCCTGGCTCTGGAAATACCTCCCCCGTAATATTTCGCTAAAATATGCAAAAATGGGCAAAAATTAGAGGAGATAGGCATAAATTCGAAAAAACTTTTACATTTTTGCATTTACGCAACATGGAACATTTTATCATTACATGTAACGAACATACTAGATGGAGCATTTTAACAACATGGGAAGATTACCAAAAATGTGGGAAGTTGAGAAAATTGCTGAAAATTATAATTATCTTAAAATTTCACTACCTCACTTCGTCGCATAGAACCCCCCTACAGCGCGCAGATCCTTCACCCCCCTCCGCAGGCCGGCTGACTTTCATCCTGTTGGAGGCCGACCACGGGGCATCAAACCTTGAGCATGTACTGTCAACAGTCAAGGTAGTAAAATAGTCTTCTAATAGTATGACAAGATGAAATTGCTTCATAGGCATTACTGTATCCACCGAACATACGAAGTAACACACCAGAATTGAGTTAACCCACGCCTCCTAATGTCTGCACTCTATCAAAATATTGTGACTTATAATAGGCACATTTTCAACTCCAGGCTACTAAGTAGTATGAGACAATTGTAAACAACTTTTGCTTGACAATAGAACGGTACAACAAAGCTAATGCTGAGTTTGAAGCTAATCCAAAGGAAGTAACAAAACAAAACCACAAGTTTTAACAGATTATAAATGTTTTAGCCACAATCGAAGATGCTAGTGGCAAGATAGTTGCCGAACCACACCAGCAACGACATATAGTAATACAACAACCGGCACAATCATCGATGTCTGTGGTATGTGGCGAGTCTTTCGTTAGTATTCCGGCACTAGCTGGTGTTGATCAACTTGAAGTTGCGACAATTGCTAGTAGCCATCATAGTCATGATGAAGAATCTGCAGAGCCGATTTCCACGCAAGGCGAAGATCAAGCTTTGATTGGTGCCGAAACTTCAACCAGTGAGTTTCTGGCATACTGTTTCTGCCAAAATGCGCTATGCATATTCTGCCATGATCAGGCTTGTCATGGAGATGAATTTTGCATTTCCATTTCTATTCCATTTTCATGACAATTTCAGTGAAAATTTCCATTTCCATCAAAATTTCCACGAATTTTAAACAAAATTTCCATTCATTACCACGAACGTTCTAAATGTTTTAGATTCTTCGTATAATTACTTAATCTCGTTAAGTAGTCGGTTCAAGCCGCTTCAATAAATTAAACTGGCATTAAATTAGTATTTTAATTAATCCGACAGTATTATAACGATAACTTACGTTGGTACACCACCGTGTTACAACATAGTTCACTGATAAAAATCCGCTGTTCAGATTCATATTGAGCAGCACTTCCAACATCCCCATCGCCGTACGGGACGCGCCCGATAGCCAGGATTTACCAGCTACGGGTCTCAGCTTCTGCTGCCAGATACGAACGGTTGTCCGGTTTTCAAGCAGGTGTTGAGGAAATGGATACGAACAAGTCTCCATCAAATACATTGCTGTCGCCAGATATCAACAGTTCTCTGGTCAGCAAGCATAGTTTGGAGAGATGCTGAATACAAACCCGTCTTCAGCAGTTATATTACCACTGCCAGATATCAACAGTTCTCTGGTCAGCAAGCATAGTTTGGAGAGATGCTGAATACAAACCCGTCTTCAGCAGTTATATTACCACTGCCAGATATCAACAGTTCTCTGGTCAGCAAGCATTTGACGAGATGCTGGATAGAAAACCATCATCGGCAATTATTAAAACTAATTAGTTAGTGTTAAAATGATTACTTTCAGTCAGCGTTGGAAAATTCTGAGAGGAGAAAGGAGAAACATTTACATCAAGTTTAATTTATTGAAGCGGCTTGAACCGACTACTTAACGAGATTAAGTAATTATACGAAGAATCTAAAACATTTAAAACATTCATTAGTAATGATGGAAATTTTGTTTTAAAGAATTAGTCGAAATTTTGATGGAAATGGAAATTTTCACTGAAATTATTAAGTGAAATGGAATGAAATGGAAATGCAAAATTCATCTACAGTGACAACCTCATAATGACAAAGTATGCATCACGCATTTTGGCAGAAACAAGTATGCCAGAAACTTCACTGGTTGAAGTTTCAGGCACAATTAGAAGCTTGATCTTTCGCCTTGCGTGGAAATCGGCTCTGCAGATTCTTCATCATGACTATGATGGCTACTAGCAATTGTCGCAACTTCAAGTTGATCAAGGCACCACTGGTGCCGGAATACTAACGAAAGACTCGCCACATACCACAGACATCAATGGTCTGTCCGTTGTCTATTACTATATGTCATTTCTAGTCTGGTTCGGCGAGTATCTTGCCACTAGCATCTTCGATTGTGGCTAGAACGGTAATGTTAAAACTTATCGTTTTGTTTTTTTATTTCCTTTGGAATTCCTTCAAACTAAGCATCATCTTTATTAAAATAGCCTAAACTCAAGCGAAAGTTGTTTTCAATTGTCTCATACTCTTAGTAGCCTGGAGTTGAAAATGTGCCTATTATAAGTCACAATATTTTGATAAGGAGTGCAAAACAGTAGGAGGCGTGGGTTAACTCAATTCTGGTGTGTTTCTTCGTATGTTTAGGTCGACAGTAATGCCTATGAAGCAATTTCAAGTGTCACACTATTAGAAGACTATTTTACTACCTTTACTGTTGACAGTACATGCTAAGGTTTTGATGCCCCGTGGTCGGCCTTCAACAGGATGAAAGTCAGGCGGCCTGCGGAGGGGGGTGAAGGATCGGCGCTGTAGGGGGGTTCTATGCGACGAAGTGAGGTAGTGAAATTTTAAGATGATTATAAATTTTCAGCAATTTTCTCCAACTTCCCACATTTTTGGTAATCTTCCCATGTTGTTAAAATGCTCTTTTTCCATCTAGTATGTTCGTTACATGTAATGATAAAATGTTCCATGTTGCGTAAATGCAAAAATGTAAAAGTTTTTTGGAATTTATGCCTATCTCCTCAATTTTTGCCCATTTTTGCATATTTTAGCGAAATATTACGGGGGAGGTATTTCCAGAGCCAGGGTGTTTGACCACCGCCAGTGGGTTGGCGCTTGGCGTGCAAGGGATCCGATAACGCAGGAACTTGCCAATTCTATTGTGTCCCACATTGCAGCATAATAATGACTAAAATTCAAATCGTTTAGGATCTGGCTGGATTTATCGTATATGTCAAAAAATAGTAGAGAGCGCAATTTTTGGCATATAATTTACTGTGTAAAGTCGCCAAGACATCACCTGTTACGCGGAGTAATTAAAACTATTTTGTTCTTTGCGTCCCGACTCATTCTGACCATTGTCACATTGTAGCTTGATATAAATTTAAATTTTCTGGGAGCCAGGTATTAGTCAAAAAAACAATGTCCCTAGTGGCGGCGGCTTCTGATATTTCACTTTCTACGTTAAAAGTCAAAACATATTTTAAGGGATATGCAGACACGTTTTCATATCCTTCATAAAACGGGTACAAGCCCTAATTTATACTTGATCGTTTGGATTAATAAAACAAATTTTGTTATAAGATACATTACTTCAGAGAACTTCGCAAACTAGCTTGCAGATTTTTGATCCAGTTTGTTTACCTGCGACAATAATAATCTGAGAACAAAAATTATTTTTGGAATCTTGGAGATGCGTGATTTGCGTTACGTATAACACTGTGCCAGAGAGTTGTGTTAGCTTTTCCATTGATTGAGGCCCGGTGGGACCAACTATAACTAGTATAAGATAAACGAATTATCTAACTGATGCACTAAATTAAAGCCTTCTGTGTCCTCTTTAATGAGACTTTTTGCATAGCTTTAAGGAATCCCTTTGCGAGACACTAAGTCGATGCGGAATAAATTGCAGTATACTAGCAGCTAGGTCAGAAGCTGTTGCTGGCATCCTATAAAATCTTCGCACCTAAAAACACTATACACATAAATAAATGTACAATATACACCAGCATGACTTAATATAGCAAATCGAGTGCAATACACATAAGTTCGGTCATGCAGACTTTTTTATATGCCTGGTATAGGTAATTTGGCCTCCCTATCTTTCGTAATAGAATTTTATTTGTCCTACTTTCGTTATATGCATTCGATAGAACATCTAGATTTCATGTTGATTTCTTATATATGAGAAACGATTATGGCCAAAAATAAATCTTTGATCATTGATCTATTTCCTCAGG
>JASANE010024407.1:0-20134 GCA_030248225.1 Trileptium ribeirensis
TTATATGTTTAATTTGAAGTAAAAAATAAAAAACATAATGGTAGCCAATACCGTGTATACGGTGTAAAGCCATCTGATGATTCCTTTGGCAGGGATGAAATGTCTTAAAAAGGATTACAATCAGTTGTTGCATTGTGGTATCAAAATGACGCTCCAATTTTCAAATCATCTTATGCAACAACATGTGAAAAACGACGTTCCAGGAAGTTCATTCCTAATCGGTGACTATCGAGAGAATATTGTCGATACTGTATGTAATGGTGAACATTTTTTTCGTCCAGACAATCGCGTGGAACATTTCAAAAGTTTCAACAAAGTAGTTGGATTACTCGGTTTGAACAAAGAACCAGGTCATATACTTTGTGTGATTACAGAAGAAAATATTGTCATAACGGCATATGTATACTCTCAAGCAGTTCATGCTAGGAAGAGAAAGTTGAAATTGAAACAGTTGTGGTGTAATTGAATACTTTGCGAATGTGTTTAATAAAGAAAGAAAAACGTAGCGGTAGCCTACAGCCGCCTGATGAGGCCCTTGGTACGGCCGAAACGTTTGCTCCTATTTGTGACAATACCAATATGTATGTGTTTACATGTGTAAATATTTTATGTTTGTATGTGTTAGTATATATATCTATGCATGGATGTATATCTGTATATATACAATAAACATATATATCTATACATGTATACCAATCATATATACCTATACACATATGCATTCCCAATACATCAACCACCACCACCACCGGTGGGGGGGCAAAACCGGCATTTTTCCTCTACTTAACATATATATCTACCTGGCCTACAACGCTGGTAGGACTCGTTGCGAAAATGCGGTTCGCAGTCGTTTAGAACCTGCGGTTTCCTGCGGTACGTCTGGGGTGAGATCAAATCGTTATGTTGGTATGGCGGCTTGGCTGAGGCAGTAATGCATCCAATCGGGATCCATACGGAGAACATGACCAAACAGCTGCATTTGATCCTGCTGTAGTAATCGATTCAACGGCACTGTGTAATGCATCCGGCGCCCTAGTTCGCTTAGATAGTCTCAGAATTTGACGCCGACAGAAGTTTTGGAAGATGCGTTTCTACCCGCTGACTTTGACTGGCCATGTTCCATTGGCATACATTCAATATAGGCTGCATGGCGACATTGTAAGCTTGCCGCTTTGTTCCTAGTTTCACAAATTGCAATTGCCAAAGAAACCTCAGTCCGCCTAATGAGATCTTGCTTTAGCTATCCGACGATAAATTTAATTCTAGGTAGTCGTGTTGCCCAGATAGCAAAATTCTGCTACATCCTTCAGCGTCACACTGTTGATAAAGATCTCCGTTTTGTAGTCGATGCAGCAGGACATGACCTTTGTCTTTGCAGAGCTGATGACTAAGCCTATTTGCTGGCGTTGTTTATTCGACCCAGCATTGACTGCATTTGTTGATGACGGCTTGCGACCAGACAGATATTGTCCGCGTTTTCAGCGTCGGTAAATCGTCCTCCTGGCTTGTCATATACGACGCCATCACCTGACTTGAGCGCCGTTCGCATTACCCAATCCACTGTGACATTAAAGAGGATGAGGGTAAAATCGGCATTGCTCCTCCCGGGTGTGCCCCTCGCGAATATGTTTGAATCGATTAGCTATTATGGCCTCCACGATTTTGAAGACAATATTTAGGAGCGAAGTGCCTCTATAATTTGAGCGGAGAGATTTGTCGCCTTCTTATGGAAATGTACTAGCATTATAGCTGTACGCCACTAATTTTGTAGTCGTTTCATGAATCCATATGTTTTTAGCCGTTTATTTTTAAATACTGTAATATGTCGGTGTTAACAACCTTATAGCATTCAGAGGCCAGACCGTTCTCTCCGACAGCGCACCCATTTCGAAGGCTTTTGACAGCCCTACTAATCTCCTTAGATGTTGGAGGATGTTTTCAGTCGTCGATGTCGTAATATCCAGCCAACTGGAGGTCAGTATCTTTCAGTGGATCATCTGGTGTCTATTGGTTCAGCAATTCCTGGTTTACTGATCAACGAGCTCCCGCCAGCGCTTAAGTTGGGTTGATTTCAGTGTCAAAGGCAAACAAGAAGCATCATGCATTGTGCTTGTTGCTTGTTCGCACGGATTAAAGAACTTGCGGCATGTGCGAAATAGCTTATTGTAGTCGTGTGCTGCTGGAGCCGTGTTAAGGTCATTTGCAATTTTCTTGTAGAAAGAGACTTTATCAATTTTGATGCTCCGGTCGATCGACTTTCTCATAATTGGTTTCGTTTCACCCGTTTCGTGGACTTATGCGGCGTTTACGTTATATAACGCCCGCCATGTGGAAGATTTGTCCACGTGTGGTCATGACCACACCATGGTGCATGGTACTCGGACGGGCATACAGTGCAGCACAAGTCATGGTATCGCTGACACCATGTATATTACACTATGGTGTCTTCGGCACCCTATGTTTGAATACTTATTTTAAAAAAAGGCGGGAAAACTAGCTAACTTAAATTTCAAATGATTTACGCTAACTGACTGTAACCCATAAACCATTCCGTTGAAATCTTTGCATAGGAAGTGCGCGGACAGAAGTTAAATCGTATAAACACCATACAACGGAAAAAACGTAAAGACATCTTCCCAAAAGACCTTCATCGAAGTTAGCTAGAAGTTAATGGTGTCCATGACACCATGTATAAATGCTGATGGTGTCCGAAACACTATATAGAATTGCTTAGAATACAGTGTGGGTGTTCTGTACACTATATCGTTAACGGTGTTAGGCAGGCTGTACGTGGACAAAACTTCCACATAACGGGCAACTTATAACGTAAACGCCGCATTAACCCATTCTTTCCGCTTTTAGCATCTGCAGACAGCCAGCTGACCTTTTTGTTGATATGAATGCGGCAGACTGTTTCATTACTGCAAATATACAACAGTTTTTAAAATTGTTACACATTTTCTCAGCATCTGAAAAGTCGCCATCTGACACCGCTCTGAACCGGTTGAAAGAGCGACATGGTAACTCTCGAGCGCTGCTAGATCCTTCAGCCGTGCGACGTCAGTAGGAAGGTAGCTGCGACGGAAGTGCTCATGGTGTAATAGCAGCGTGGATTTTGACACGACCATGCGTGGTCGCTCGGAAGAGCATTGCCCAACATAGCTACTGCAATCCAGATGTTCATTTCTTGTTGATCAGCACATGGTCTAGGTGGTAATACGATTTTTGATCGGGTGCTCTCCGCGTGCAAAGGTGTCGCTTTTTGTGCTTAAATATGGACACTAACAAAACAGAACCACTGATACTGTGCCGCTGCAATTATTCCGTTACCGTTGTCGCTGCGTTTGCCCAAATAATAGCGACTGATAATGTGTTCTTCGGCAGCTATTATCGGGCCTGTTTGGGCATTTAAATCCCCACACAACAGCGACAATATCGCTCTAGTTTGAAGAGCCAATTTCCTCAATAAGGACTTCGAAAAACGATTCTTTCCTGTTACTATCGCATTGCTCTGTTAGAGCGTAGGCCTAGGTAGTTGTAAGATTGACCGATTTCGCACTTTGCCTGGCAGATGCTAGTCAGGGGCTGATAGCCTTCAAAGATAGAAGATGTTATCGACCACTGCTGTATAGCATTATAACTACTTCTTATAATCAACCTTTCTCCGCCATTGAGTAAACAAAGTCATAATATTCTCTCCCATAACTTAGGCTTATTGTACCGGCATGAGCGAGCCGAGTCTCACAGAGCGCCACAATTTTTATATTACGCTTCAGTAGAGAGTGACAAGGAAGTTGTTTGTAGCGCACTTCAGCAAAGTTCTCACATTCCAAGACGCGATGTTCTGCACCTGTTTCCATAGTTTAAGCTGTTTTGTTGCCGTTAGCTCATTTTTTATACCGCCGGCGACCGAACGGCTAGTGTCGTTTACCCAGGGTGCGGTAGCATGGGCTTGATTTGTCGTATTACTTGCTGTGGAGATTTTCAGACGTCCTAAGTGGATTTCCAAAAGTTCACCCTGCCAAACAGCCAACCGTAGTTTGCATTTTGTTATGGCTTGTCCCCCACTATCCCGATTGCCGGCTTCGAGACCCCCGCATTTGGCTTTTCGCATTCTTGTCGCATGCTGGGCGTTATCCTTGCGAGGACTGTAGCCACTCACACATTCTGAGACAAGTGCTCTGGACAGGGCGCCTGGAATGACTCGCAAGCATAAACAGGACTCGGGGCAGCATATGTACGCATATATACCAATATAATGCATATATGTGAAAAGATCCACGAGCGATTATTTATTGAACCAGGCGGGATTCGAACCCGGGTAAGACTGGCGCGCAACCACTACACCACAGACCCCGATCACAGCGTGTTCAGCTACGCTTGTAGCGTCTCACTACGCTAGCGTATATAGCGTAACTGAACACGCTGTGATCGGGGCCTGTAGTGTAATGGTAGCGCACTAGTCTTTGATCGATCTTCGTCGCAACCGGTATCTGGTGATAAGCTGAAACAAGATCCACCTTTGAAAAAATTTTACAGTTACCGAGATGATTAGTCAAATCATCTATGTTTGGCATGGGGTAACGATCAGGTACTGTCACCCTATTCAATGCGCGATAGTCCCCACAAGGGCGCTACGGATTTTTAACATCAGCTTTTGGCGTCATATGAAGTGGGGAGGCATAAGGTGACTCCCCATATATACCACTCATTGCCTTTCCAGTTCTTCAAACGCTTTCTTAGCAATCTCAAACTTTACTCCAAAAAGTCTGCGTGGTTTGGCAAATACTGGTTGGCCAGTTATTAATATCCGGTGCACAGTTGCATGCTTAATCACACCTTCCCGCTGAGGTTTCTCAAACAAAATGGAATACTCCGATAGTAGCTCATGTAAACTATGATTTTTCTCACCCGTGACAGCTGACACCCGGATTTACTGTTATGCCAACCTGCATCAAGACAGACTTTCTCGCAATCAACCGAAAGTTTATACTTGCTCAAAAAATCGAACCCCAATATTGGTTGGGACACATCAGCTACAATAAATTTCCACTTGAATTTGCGACTGAGCTGTGGAATACGAAAACGGACTGTTTTTGTCCCGAATGTTTGAACTGCTGAACCGTTAGCCGCATAAAAACTGGGAATATTTTCAGCTCGCGATTGATGACTCCCGAAATGCTTTGGCAAAAAACTTTTCACACTACCAGTATTGGCCAAGAAATTACCTATTTCCGGAACTGCGACTCTTATTGTTTGAACTCCGGTTCCCGACGCTCTGCAATCGGAGCATGAATGTTTTCCGAACGCTTAATTACCCAGTCGCACGGTTGTCTACATTTATGAGCGCGCGGACCAAATATGTCGTGATAAAAGCAAAGCTGACGATTTTGACTTACCCATTTACGAGGTTGAGACATAGACCTACTACCAGAGTTAGATCGAAAACTACCACGAAACTTTGAACGGCAATCTCTGTATGGTGTTCGCGATCTCAAATTATCCCTGACATTTTGACTCAGCTGAGCTATTGAATTTGCCATATCTTTCATTTCAACTCTCAAGGAGTCAACTGCATTAACCTGCTTACAATCGGAAACTGCGGAAACACTTGCTCCGAAACTCCCTTCAGTGGACATCTACTCCATAATTTTATCAGCAAGGCTCGCCAGTTTCTCTATGTTCATGTCTTCCACTACCGCCAACGAAATCCGCACCTTCTCCGGAAGAGCTGCCATAAACCGGATTTTAACAAGATCAGCATGTCCCGGCGCCTTACCTTGCAGTTGCCGTAACAAAACTGTGGATTTCCTATCACCCAAACTTTGCTGTTCCAAAAGCTTGCGCAACTGAATTTCCACACTTTGTCCAAAAAATTGTAATACAATGAATTTTATGTCAATGTAGCTGTCTGTCGCCTTCGTTCCACTATCTATAAGGACACTCGTAGGCAACGCATTGAACAACGCGTTACGTTTAAGTATATCAGACATACCCTCCGTCAACGGCTCAATTTGCGAAAACCAAACACGCGCATCTCGCTGATAAAACTCTGGCAATTTCGGCAACCGGCTAATCCCTTCGTTTGGGATATCCACAGATACCGACGACTGGCCTTGTTCAGTCCATTTCAATGCTACACTAGCGACTCCTTGTGGTAGAATTGCCAACGCATGCGATATTTGTCGCTTGGTTCCAGGCATTACAAAATGGGGATCATGCTCATTGAGAAGCTGCAATGTACGAGAAATCACTTCTCGTGTGTATTGGTCAAATACACAAACATCCAGCTTCGGAGGTCCTGGATTAAGCTCAATCCCTGCCCTAATCAATAAAATTCGTAACTCACTTACATGGCGTAAACTAAGATTTGTCACAACAGCACTTGTCATGCAATGCGTTATACACATATTAGCACTTTAATAACTACACGTAGCGGCATAATTAGTACGTAAAAGTACAAAAACATCTCGTGATCGTTTTATATCATCCAACTTCCCGCATCTAACACTATACGTTTTTAAAATGTCATTTCCTAGGGAACACATAATACGAAAACAGCTCCTACCTAAGTGAACTCCACCATACCAGCGCGACACAGCCACCAGAAGATTAACGGTCCCAGCCAATTGTAAAGTCAATAGCAAACGCTGTCCAGTTCCAAACTCGCCATCGTCCCTATAATCAAAATTATTGTTAAGATCGCTAAGCAAACGATATGCATAAATGTTACGAGTTGCGCACGTAATTTTTCTGGCGGACAAAAGCAAACTCTCAACAGCTGCAGCAACATCGGCTGCAAAAAACACGGGAGTTGTGGTGGCCTGAAAGGTACTCTTTTTAAATGAAATCGGTGACCCTGAATCAAAAATAATTTTGGTACAGCCCAATTATGAATCTTGGGACCAGGATTTGCTTCGATATCACCCGCAACTAATAGAAGAAGTAATAGTGCGGTAGCTTGATTGGAACTCATACCACCAATACCAACGACGCTGCATTTAACGTGCTTACGTTTAAAGCCTTTTGCAATGAACGAGAAAAGGTTGTCGAGGTTTTTACGCTTTGCCATCTTCGAAAATGTTCTTGTTTTTTTACGCTGAGCCATGATATCGTTGGTTATGACTTCGCGTCCTTGGCAGGAACAGTAGCTCGTCACACCATCGATCGTCATAACGAAAATTGTGAGCCACAAAGCTTGAAGAAGGAATTTAAAGGTATTGCGGAAGAGCAATTGATCCTGGACGTCGTAGCTAACTGAACCATGTGCAAGATGGGAGCAATGACTAGCGGACTGTCGAGATGCCACATTGGCCGACCACTGGATCTGAGCGAGGTTTGATCCAATTGAAAAGATCCTCGAATGATCATTCATTGGACCAGCAGGGATTCGAACCCGGATCTCTAGCTCGCAAGACTAGTGCGCTACCATTACACCACAGGCCCCGATCACAGCGTGTTCAGCTACACTATATACGCTAGCGTAGTGAGATGCTACAACGCTATATACGCTAGCGTAGTGAGATGCTATATATGTATATATACGTTTATAATGTACCTAATATATGTATATACATACTAATATGATAAAAAATGCAGCAATAAAATTATAAACTGACGAAATGTGCCATAAAAAGATTTTATTAAAATTCTTAAATTTTTATGACATATTTTCAACAGTTTATAATACTAATATAATGTAAATAAGTATATATATCTATATTATAGTTTTTAATTACTTTTGGCTTTGCTCTAGTGTTGTAACTGGGAATTATCCTATTTGCGTAACATTCCGAGTTACTAAGTTATTTAGTTTGAAATGATAATATTTATAATATAGCTGTATAATCATAATAAATATTATTGTAATTTTCATGCTATGTACAACTTGTAACCTCCGAGAGTTACATAAATTCAATAATTTGTAGTTACTAGACTAATAAGCAACCAAATAATTTGAATTATTATATAAACCATTTTTCTAAAAATATTGCAATACATAATAATTTCTTATTATATATTAATTTATCTGTGAATATTTATAATTACCATATATAGCGTAATACATACAGGCACAAATATATTATGCAAGTATAACATCGGCAATGTAGTGTTTATATAAAATCACGTAGTTAGTGCAAATACTTGGAAATTATCATAACTCAACAACAAAATATCGGGTTGGTAATTCTTAGAATCTTTACCATCAGAACTATCAAAATATTCATCTCCATAAAGTATAGCTTGTTTCAGATAGAATCCGATTTCTAAATCTATTGTTTCTTGCTGTATTTTCTCAAAGATAATATTTTTAATATTTTGCGTCATAAGGAATTTTTAGTTGACATATATGTATATAGCTCTGGAGAGGGTTAGGTAATTTAACTGACCTTACTTTCTAATAAATGCTATTAAAATTGTGTGTGTATGTGATCATGTAGGTTGTCGTATGCACTGCAGATCATGATAAAGTGACCAGTTATTATTCAAAGTTGAAATATCTTATCAAATTGATTCGTGATCGTGATTCTTCGTTTTAAAATTATGCGCAGAGTGAAATCTCCAATTTTCTAAGATACACACGTCTTGTATAGTCTGGGATTTCGTATATAAGTTTTATTTTTCGAATCCTAGTATATATTGTTCGAAAAATTTCAAGAGCATTCGAACTCAAAAAACCTGTGGCCTAGAACAGTTATCCTTGAATGTGGGGAAACGGTTGTGAAAAGGTGGTCCAAGAACATGACTTTTTTATAAATTGGTGGTCCAAGAAACGTCGTGCAGTGTGCGACAAATTCATATGCAGGCGCTTGAAAATTTTTCAAGAGTAGTCGAACTCCAAAAAATTGGGGTCTAGAACAGTTATCCTTGAATGTGGGGAAACAGTTGTGAAAAAGTGGTCCAAGAACATGACTGGTTTATAAATTGGTGGTCCAAGAAACGTCGGGCAATATGCGACAAATTTATATGCCGGCGCCATGAATCAAGCCAACGCAGTTCGATTGCAAGCGACTTATGCATAACAGTGAGTCCGACTATGCTGTTACTCGGATTCTTAAGGAACATCACAAAGCAAGCGATCAACAACGCACATGCAAACATACGGCATACAACAAACTCATTTATCTATATGCGCCGTGTCCAATAGCCATAAACTAGGAGTGGCGCGGCAGTGCTGCGATTATTATAATTAAATAGTTTAATAAACAAATATTGCAGCCGTGGCGACAAGGATCCAGTCAAGGCTGGAAATGTATAGTTAAAGTGCCACAAAATGATCGATTGGCACTTCGTGGTTCCACAAAAACCTATGTAAATATAATGGTTGCGTAGGGTAAAACACAAAATAATGCATTGCGTACTATCGAAAACAGCAAATACCCTTGGGTCATTTGGAAACAGCCAATATATTGCTTCGATTCGATGACCAGTTGATTGTGATATATAGCCGCAAATTTAAATAAACAATCAAATAAAGCCTACTATCTTGTTAGTAAAGAATTTTTAAAAGCCTACGCGAACGCAAAATGCAAAATACTGCTGTAGAAACATAGGTAATGAAACAAGAGTTGTAGCGAATAAATTGGAGTAAATATGGTGTGGGTGAAAAACAAAGAAAGCATTATCAATTGGGCCCAGGTAACCCTAAGGGCGTAATACGTTATATGGTTAGAAAAAAGAACAGCTGAGATTGGGGGTTCGGGGTGGACTTAGGCATAGTGTATGTCTCATATAAGAACCTAAGCTAAGACCCAGGATAAGGTTTAGTATATCTAGAACGGCATGGCATACATAACACTTTGGCCCCTCGGGGTTACCGTGGCAATCTATTGCATAAAGTGATGGCATTGTCTAGTTGTGTTTTGAAATGAATCCAGCGTCTTTGCGCTATGACATTGTTTTCGACTTTCCTCGTAGTCAGACACTGTGGATAATTTAAATTTGAATGCGTTATGCTCGTTTATTTCCGAACATACCGGCCTTCTTCCAAAAGCGATATATAAAGTCTGTTCGTACTGCTCAATTTCACTGCAAATGTAGATTCATTTGACCACATTTTACGTGAGTATGGCTTTTTACGCCAAAAACCATACATGTTGACATACCGAAGTTTCCGGTAGTAGCCGCGGTCGGAAGGGGTGCTCATCTCATGGGAGTAGAGGCCTAGAGGTTAGTTTCCCTGAAGCTTCGGCATGTATGGCCAAAACATGGAGGTTACTACTGTGTTCAGTATACAACGAGTCAGATACGAATTACTCTTAATTATAGAAATCTTGTTATGGCAGCTTTGGGAACGTACTACGCAGGTTACAAACATAAAAAATTTCCGATTTACTGGATTGCCATAAGTGCCTTCATATGTTTCAGGCAAACGGCTGCACTGACGACCCCGTCTTCAGATAATTCCATTCTGATCCTTTGTATGCACATTCATGCTTAGATTCCTTGTACGCCGGTGTCGGGACTTCATCCTTTACAAACTCAAGAATTATCGATTCTGCGAGAGTGAGACCAACCCTCTATGTAGCAGTCTCGGTTGAAATGAGAGGAAATGGTTTTATTTTTGCGGAAAGCTTCGAAATACAGCGATTGAGGTCGCTAATACTTATTTTTCAATTCACTGATCTTCTCCTATAAACAACTCTTTTTAAAGCACGATATATATTTCGTTCTAAGTTTAAAATTGTTCGACTCAGAGAATGTTCCAAATGAGTCAAACTTTCAGTCACGTTTGACTCGACAGTGTGAGCGAAAAGTGCCTCAGACTGAGCCATAATTGACTATGCCAAGACGTTATTCATTTAGTTTGTCGTAAAAATGCAGTTTCAATTGGGTCAAATTTAACGACTCCATCTCTTTACAATATGATGTTTAACTAAAAACATTGGATATCATTTCATTAGTCGTTCGACATTTGATCGCCCAAATATATATATCTTGCTGGACCCCGCTGATGTGGGGCACCATCATCATCTGAACTCGGATCGTCAATTTGTCACGATCAGCAGCCACGGACGTCATCATAGTAACGGCACCGCGAGACCATCTACGTTATGGAATGTCACTGAAAGCTTGACAGCTCGTCACCTCGTCTCGTATGCTCTTCCTCTTGGTCACTTCCAATCTGCAGGTAGTGAAAAAAGGAGTGCGATCTTACGGAACAGGCGAAGTTTCATGTGTAGCACATGACCAAGCCAGCAGAGACGCCGCCGCTTTACTGTATCGCCAACGGTATGCATTGTCTGGCACCGGCGTCGAACTAGCTCGTTAGGAATATCATCTGGAATTGCCACGCCAAGGATATGGCGGTGGCACTCAATGCCAAAGACATTGAGTCCGCGACAGTCGCTTTCTCTTACCACACACGTATCGCTGGCATAGTCTCGCACGTTTCGGAGGCAATTCATGACGGCCGCTCGGAAGACTTTAAATTTGGTTTGCAGCGTAATGTCAATACGCGCCCACAGGAGTTTATTAAAACAGGCGAAAGCTCTAGATGCCTCGAAAACGACTCGGAAATTGACAAAATCACCATCGTACTTCGTCGAAATTCATGATGGGTCTGCGGTGGCTACCGAAAGGTAAAACTTTGGTCCGTACAGCTGCAGCCGAGGCGAAAGCCGGCCTGGTGTTCCCGTTTTAAGCACTCGCTGCAAGTGCGGAACCTATTCAGAACCCCGATTTCCAGGATTTTGAGCACAGTAGGAAGCATCAGGATGCGTCGATAGTTTTAATATTGCGGTGGGTCAGCCTTCTTAAAAAGGACAATAGCACCGCCGTGTTTTATTCCGCTTGTTCCGCTGTGTTCCATTCCATTCTGATGCCATATTCAGCTTCTCCAACGCGCACGACAATGTCTGTTGAGCAGCTTTGGAGGCCTCTGGTAGCACTACGCTAACGCGTGGAGCATTACCAGATTTGAGCGCTTTAATAGCGTTTGTTATCTCGGGAGACGAAGGGGGTACATCAGGACTATTGATGTTGTATTCTCCCTGGAATTCCAAAACGTCGATCTCGACTGGCTCTTTTGGTGGCTTTGCATTCAAGACTTATTGGAAATGTTCGTTTCATCGGTCCAATCGCTGTGATTGATCGCGGATAATGTTGCCGTTGGAGTCACGTACCGTTTCATCGATTGCGCCGTGCCGAATGGAAATTTTCCAGATTTTGCTGAACAACTTTTTGTGGTTACTGACATGGTTGCCGTAATTAAGCTTGCCAGTAGACATCGGAATCAGTTTTAGGAGATTATTGGCATGACGCCGTAGGACTGCTGGCAGCTTGTCGCTCTTGGTTCTTTTAGCTCGTTAGGCCAGCTTCAACGAGACATCCGATACGTAGGTAACATTATTCTTTTAAAGGACTTTAGCGACGCTTTGAGATTCCACCAGCATGGTATCGGGAATTTCATGCCATATGACATCAATGTTGGTGTTGAGATTCGGCGCAGACAAGTGCCGTAATAAAGGCATTGCTTATAGAGTGTCGGAACTTCTATGTACCTGTGGGCGGCAAGAAGACATGAAGAATTTGGCAAATCTGTTGGTAAGCAGTTTAAGGCAAACCTTTGCTACAAGCATGGCATGATCGGTGTTAACGGTGTTACACCAGTAGGACCGACATGTGTTAAAACAGCTACACATCTGCGTATGTCGGACTGGGTGTCATGCGACGAATAGGGTGCAAGCCGGGTCTTAAGATGTCGCTTTTTGTGCTTAAAACTGTACTGCTCATGAACAAGCCTGACACTTCAACAAATGACGAGAGTCGAAATTTGTTGTCATTTAAACTGCCCACTGCACATCTGCGTTTTAGTAGCTTGAAGTCGGACTGTGTGCCATGCGACGAATGGCGTGCAAGCCGGGTCTTAAGATGTCGCTTTTTGTGCTTAAAACTGTACTGCTCATGAACAAGCACGACACTTCAGCAAATTACGAGAGTCGAAATCTGTTGTCATTTAAACTGCCCACTGCACATCTGCTTATTAGTAGCTTGAAGTCGGACTGGGTGCCATGCGACGAACAGGGCGCAAGCCAGATCTTAAGATATCGCTTTTTGTGCTTAAAACTGTACTGCTCATGAACAAGCCTGACACTTCAGCAAATGACGAGAGTCGAAATCGGTTGTCATTTAAACTGCCCACTGCACATCTGCGTATTAGTAACTTGAAGTCGGACTGGGTGCCATGCGACGAATATGGTGCAAGCCGGATCTTAAGATGTCGCTTTTTGAATTAAAACTGTACTGCTTATAAACAAGCCCAACACTTCAGCAAATGACGAGAGTCGAAATCGGTTGTCATTTAAACTGCCCACTTCATATCTGCCAAATGTAGATATGTTTAGAGTCCACGGTCCAACTTACGCATTGGATTCGACACAGACCATATGCACGTCACTTGGTAGACACGAATTGACCACTTCAGAAAACTGGCAAAGAAGGCGTCTTTGACCTCTGTAGCGCTGGGTTCAATGAGAGCGTAAACTGTAAACAGGGTTAGGTTCGGTGGTTTACATTTATGGCGTAGCACAGCCAGCCTGGAAATGACCGGTTCCCGGCGGAGCAGTGCGGATACAAGCCGGTGGGCAACCACAAAACCTACACAGTAGAGGTATTTTTCTTTCACCGTGCTGCTACCAGAATAGTAGTACAAGAAACACGGATTCAGGCACACATCCAGTAGGGTTTGGTTCAGGGTTCTGGTGCCAATTCCAGTTAGCTTGTGTTCCGAATATATATATATATATATATATATATATATATATATATATATATATGTATATATATATATATATATATATGTTGTATATCATATATATATCTATAGGGAGCAGGAGTATGCTACCTTAAGGGTCGGACCATCTTAAAGTGCCGCTAGCGCCACCGAAAGCGTGCAGAAAGTTGTAGCAGTTATGAGCAGAATTGAAAAATTTAAGGTGACAATTGGTGGAAACGGTGGAAATTAAGAGATAAATTGAGACTGAAACAAATTTGGTTACTCGCTGCCCATCGGCCACCGTTAAAACCAACTACTCTCACTAGAGTCGACAGATATCGGACGTTTACGATATATATTTAAATTTATAATATATATTTTTATAAATGCTGCTATATTTTAGTATATAATATATATATAGTTGTAGATTTTAGTTATAAAAGTCGCCGAGCTGCACAGAAGCAACGTTGCCTGGCGAAATTTATAGTTAATATATTAAAAAAGTCTTTATATTATCGCAGAACAAATTACAAGCTTTTTAAAACGAAAGTTAGTAAAGGGACAAATTAATGCTCCAGAGGTCATGTCATGACAACCAACTCATGTCATGACAACCAACCTATTTTTTTCAACAAGCAACTTACTCGAAGTCATATAGGGAAGGAAATGTGTTTTTGAGGCTAGGTTTAGCAAAGAAAAAAGTCGGTTTATATCAAAGGAGGTGTAATGCTATGTACATTGAAATAGCCTCGTTATTGAAATGTCGTTACTGTGGTGGGTTCAAAGCAGCTAATTCGTAGTCGAACTCGATATTCTGTCTAGAAATTTTAAACAAATAGAAGTAGCGACAAAACCGGTGCAGCAGAAGAAAGTTCGTATCTTGTGGCACCCAACAATGCTCAAGTTTTATGCGCCACTGCACTCTTTGAGATTTTGTTCTGTTAAGCCCGTACGGTTTGAGATTCTTATTCGTAGGCGATAAGTCTTTAATGCTGTTAGTCTATCTAATCCAAAATTTCGCGAGCATCGAATCTACGTAATGAGTTTTGGTACTTTTCGATTCAGCTGGACGAACGACGATGTGGGTCCAAGCGAGGATTTAACATGAGTTGAGACGCCAGCATGGGATGCAAGACAGAGTTAATGGTTGAAGCACGCACGTGGGTGATGACGAGGTGGGTACAAGCCGACAGGGAAAGAAAGGATTGTACTCTTCGCACAGCTCACAAAACATCAGTCAGCTGGACAACGATGAGGTGGCTCCAAGTGAGGATTTAACATCATTAAGACGGGTGTTTACATCCGCAAACCTTTTGTTCAAATTTTGATAAAAATTAAGCTCAAATTTTGATAAAATTTTTGTGGAAATTTGACAGCATTTTTTCATCTTCGGTAAGTTTAGCTTAGCGCACTGTTCAAAGTTTTAAAGATATTCCCTTGACCAATCATCGACCAGATATATTATCTAGAATAGTTTGAGCTCAAATATTGATCTCCAATTTTGAAACATTGGAATTTTTCGTCTAAATTTTTGTCGAATTTTGAGCAAGAAGTTTAAAGGCGTGTCCACATGCTCAAATTTTTACCTGAAATATATGCTTATATGTCAAAGTCGAGACAGAACAGGTTTATAAATATTAACGAGCAGAAGTATAGAAACATAGATCGCGATATGACCGGCTTCAGGTTGAACATATATATGTCCACAAAATTGTAGAACCCAATGGTCCGTGCGAAACATCTAGTAGAAAGTAATAATACGAGTCGTGATAATGTCTGCATCCTTTTTAAAGTAAAATTACCAAACCACCTGATTATATATGTCAAGTCTGAAAATTTAGAAATTTCGCTTGAAATATTACATATTTTAATCACCAATTCAATTAACCATCCCGAAGGCAAGTTAATATTCCTTCGATTGAAATATGATAGGTATTAAAATCGGAATTGGAGCGTAAAAGACACCCGCTTAGGCTTTTGAAAACCTTTTTTGAAGCAAAGATTGTCTTTTCTAGTCTTTAATGCGCCCATGAGATACGATTCAAAGTCATAAATTTAATATAATTGAATCATTATAAAATTCTGGCAATTCTTACCCATGAATATATAGCGGAGTAGATAAAAATTTAATGTTTGTTTTTATTGATAAAAGCCTAAAGACATTGGTTCCACGTTAAAGACGTCGCCTTGCCAACGAATAAGAATCTCAAACCGTACGGGCTTAACAGAACAAAATCTCAAAGAGTGCAGTGGCGCATAAAACTTGAGCATTGTTGGGTGCCAGAAGATACGAACTTTCTTCTGCTGCACCGGTTTGGTAGCTACTTCTATTTGTTTAAAATTTCTAGACAGAATATCGAGTTCGACTACGAATTAGCTGCTTTGAACCCACCACAGTAACGACATTTCAATAACGAGGCTATTTCAATGCACATAGCATTACACCTCCTTTGATATAAACCGACTTTTTTCTTTGCTAAACCTAGCCTCAAAAACACATTTCCTTCCCTATATGACTTCGAGTAAGTTGCTTGTTGAAAAAAATAGGTTGGTTGTCATGACATGACCTCTGGAGCATTAATTTGTCTCTTTACTAACTTTCGTTTTAAAAAGCTTGTAATTTGTTCTGCGATAATATACAGACTTTTTTATTATATTAACGATAAACTTCGCCAGGCAACGTTGTTTCTGTGCGGCTCAGCGACTTTTATAACTAAAATCTACAACTATATATTATATACTAAAATATAGCACCATTTATAAAAATATATATTATAAATTTAAATATATATCGTAAACGTCCGATATCTGTCGACTCTAGTGAGAGTACTTGGTTTTAACGGTGGCCGATGGGCAGCGAGTAACCAAATTTGTTTCAGTCTCAATTTATCTCTTAATTTCCACCGTTTCAATCAATTGTCACCTTAAATTTTTCAATTCTGCTCATAACTGCTACAACTTTCTGCACGCTTTCGGTGGCGCTAGCGGCACTTTAAGATGGTCCGACCCTTAAGGTAGCATAATTCTGATCCCTGATAGATATATATATGATATACAACATATATATATATATATATATATATATATATATATATATATATATATATATATATATATATATATATATTCGGAACACAAGCTAACTGAATTGGCACCAGAACCCTGAACCAAACCCTACTGGATGTGTGCCTGAATCCGGTGTTTCTTGTACTCCTATTATTTGTAGCAGCACGGTGAAAGAGAATCCCTCACCGTGTAGGTTTTGTGGTTGCCCACCGGCTGTATTCGCACTGCTCCGCCGGGAACCGGTCATTTCCAGGCTGGCTGTGCTACGCCATAAATGTAAATCACCGAACCTGCCACCCTGTTTACAGTTTACGCTCTCATTGAACCCAGCGCTACAGAGGTCAAAGACGCCTTGGTTGCCAGTTTTCAGAAGTGGTCAATTCGTGCTCTCACCAAGTGACGTGCATATGGTCTGTGTCGAATCCTATGCGTAAACCTCCACCGCTCGACTCTGAACATATCTACATTTGGCAGATATGAGAAGTGGGCAGTTTAAATGACAACCGATTTCGACTTTTCTTATTCGCTGAAGTGTTGGGCCTTGTTTATAAGCAGTACAGTTTTAATCTCAAAAAGCGACATCTTAAGATCCGGCTTGCACCATATTCGTCGCATGGCACCCAGTCCGACTTCAAGTTACTAATACGCAGATGTGCAGTGGGCAGTTTAAATGACAACCGATTTCGACTCTCGTCATTTGCTGAAGTGTCAGGCTTGTTCATGAGCAGTACAGTTTTAAGCACAAAAAGCGATAACTTAACAGCCGGCTTGCGCCCTGTTCGTCGCATGGCACCCAGTCCGACTTCAAGCTACTAATAAGCAGATGTGCAGTGGGCAGTTTGGACGACAACAGATTTCTACTTCTTGTAATTTGCTGAAAGTGTCGTGCTTGTTCATGAGCAGTACAGTTTTAAGCACAAGAAGCTGCACACCCGAAGATTTGTCTCGTATGCCATTCGTCGCATGGCACACAGTCCGACTTCAAGCTACTAAAACTCAGATGTGCAGTGGGCAGTTTCAATGACAACAAATTTCGACGCTCTCGTCATTTGTTGAAGTGTCAGGCTTGTTCATGAGCAGTACAGTTTTAAGCACAAAAAGCGACATCTTAAGACCCGGCTTGCACCCTATTCGTCGCATGACACCCAGTCCGACATACGCAGATGTGTAGCTGTTTTAACACATGTCGGTCCTACTGGTGTAACACCGTTAACACCGATCATGCCATGCTTGTAGCAAAGGTTTGCCTTAAACTGCTTACCAACAGATTTGCCAAATTCTTCATGTCTTCTTGCCGCCCACAGGTACATAGAAGTTCCGACACTCTATAAGCAATGCCTTTATTACGGCACTTGTCTGCGCCGAATCTCAACACCAACATTGATGTCATATGGCATGAAATTCCCGATACCATGCTGGTGGAATCTCAAAGTGTTGCTAAAGTCCTTTAAAGAAATAATGTTACCTACGTATCGGATGTCTCGTTGAAGCTGGCCTAACGAGCTAAAAGAACCAAGAGCGACAAGCTGCCAGCAGTCCTACGGCGTCATGCCGAGAGTCTCCTGAAAAACTGATTCCGATGTCTACTGGCAAGCTTAAATTACGGTAACCATGTCAGTAACCACAAAAAGTTGTTCAGCAAAATCTGGAAAATTTCCATTCGGCACGGCGCAATCGATGAAACGGTACGTGACTCCAACGGCAACATTATCCGCTATCTATCACAGCGATTGGACCGATGAAACGAACATTTCCAAGGAGTCTTGAGTGAAAAGCCACCAAAAGAGCCAGTCGAGATCGACGCTTTCGGGTTCCAGGGAGAATACAACATCAATAGTCCTGATTAATCTCCTTTGTCTCCCGAGATAAAAAACGCTATTAAAGGGCTCAAATCTGGTAATGCTCCACGCGTTAGCGTAGTGCTACCAGAGGCCTCCAAAGCTGCTCAACAGACATTGTCGCTGCGCGTTGGAGAAGCTGAATATGGCATCAGAATAGAATGGAACACAGCGGAACAAGCGGAATAAAACACGGCGGTGCTATTGTCCTCTTTTAAGAAGGCTGATCCCACCGCAATATTAAAAATGATTGACGCATCCTGGATGCTTCCTACTGTTGCTCAAAATCCTGGAAATCGGGGTTCCTGAAGAGGTTCCGCACTTGCAGCGCAGTTGCTTAAAACGGGAACACCAGGCCGGCTTTCGCCTTCGGCTGCAGCTGTACGGACCAAAGTTTTACCTTTCGGTAGCCACCGCAGACCCATCATGAATTTCGACGAAGTACGATGGTGATTTTGTCAATTTCCGAGTCGTTTTAAGAGGCATCTAGAGCTTTCGCCTGTTTTAATAAACTCCTGTGGGCGCGTATTGACATTACGCTGCAAACCAAATTTAAAGTCTTCCGAGCGGCCGCTCATGAAATTGCCTCCGAAACGTGCGAGACTATGCCAGCGATACGTGTGTGGTAAGAGAAAGCGACGGTCGCGGACTCAATGTCTTTGGCATTGAGTGCCACCGCCATATCCTTGGCGTGGCAATTCCAGATGATATTCCTAACGAGCTAGTTCGACGCCGGTGCCAGACAATGCAGACAGTTGGAGATACAGTTAAGCGGCGCCTTGTCAGCTGGCTTGGTCATGTGCTACACATGAAACTTCGCCTGTTCCGTCAGATCGCACTCCTTTTTTCACTACCTGCAGATTGGAAGTGACCAAGAGGAAGAGCATACGAGACGAGGTGACGAGCTGTCTAAGCTTTCAGTGACATTCCATAACGTAGATAGTCACGCGGCGCCGTTACTACGGATGATGTCCATGGCTGCTGATCGGTGACAAATTGACCATCCGAGTTCAGATGATGATGGTGCCCCACATCAGCGGGGTCCAGCAAGAAATATATATTTGGGCGATCAAATGTCGAACGACTAATGAAAATGATATCCAATGTTTTTAGTTAAACATCATATTGTAAAGAGATGGAGTCGTTAAATTTGACCCAATTGAAAATGCATTTTAACGAACAAACTAAATGAGAAACGCCTTGGCATAGTCAATTATGGCTCAGTCTGAGGCACTTTTCGCTCACACTGCTCAAGTCAAACGTGACTGAAAGTTTGACTCATTTGGAACATTCTCTGAGTCGAGCAATTTTAAACTTAGAACGAAATATATATCGTGCTTTAAAAAGAGTTGTTTATAGGAGAAGATCAGTGAATTGAAAAATAAGTATTAGCGACCTCAATCGCTGTATTTCGAAGCTTTCCGCAAAAATAAAACCATTTCCTCTCATTTCAACCGAGACTGCTACATAGAGGGGTTGGTCTCACTCTCGCAGAATCGATAATTCTTGAGTT
>JASANE010024408.1:0-38740 GCA_030248225.1 Trileptium ribeirensis
TAACTTTTGAAAACTGTGGGCACGATGAACTGGGCTTTCCCAGTTGAAATAGTAGCACCATTGTGTATGTACGCAAAACTGTAAAAAACGTCAAATATGTGCAATTTAAGGCACAGACTGTATTACCAGGGGGGCGCAACGGCAAAAATTTAAAATTTTAGCCCCGCCTTTTGGCACCAAAAATAGCAAAAAAAATTGTATATATTGTAGCCAAACGGATAAAGTATTCCGCATTTTTTAAGCAGCGCAGGGGACGGGTAAAGCCAAAGTTTACTCGGGCTCAGCGGACGGGGATCGTGAGACCCTGGGGCCTCCCTATTTGGAGAAATCTTACACAGATTTGTGCACCATATGGTAACAGACACAAAGCGTTCCACTCCGCAGCAGGACTACCTAACCCGTTAACTACACATATTGAGCAAGGCAAAGTCAACACACTTCCCAGGGAAATTGTACAATTATACCTGCACATCTCGCTAATTAATTTTAGCCGACGAATCTCACGTACGCCAATCAAGATAAATACTCACGCGAAATTTACCAGATGCATATACTCCAAAATTCCGCAATAAAAAGACAGGAACTTGGCAAAAACAAGGGACGAATTATTACAACTCATGCGAACTCAATCTGAATTTTTTAAACCATAAATCGAGAAATGAGTGTAGTGCAAAGTTTGAATTCGGGTATTAGGCTCTAAACATTGATCTATGAACACAATTTTTAGAAATGAAAAGCGGTTGAACTTTTAACGCTGAAACTAGGGGGGACGCGGTGGGGGGGGGTTTTTTTTTTTTTTTTAAAACTAACCACATTGGACACCTACGTCACTCATTTATTTGTACCCACAAGCGTTCTCGTTTTTAACTCAAAAGGTAGCAGCGATTAAGCTTCAAAACTACAAATTTTCTACATAACATTGGCAAACGAATGCATGGCAATAAGTATTTAATTTAGCACAACACAGCTATTTTATGAATTTGTTATATAGATAGTGCATAAGATTTAAAAATTTTTGAGCATTTATGATAATTGGTGCCCACGCACTTCTATGAATAAAACCACGACTCTTTTTACGCGCTCTCCACCTCTGCACTGTTCTCCCGCCGCCCCATGTACTCTGCACTCCAGAATTTCGCACTATGGCCCGGCCTAGAAAATTTTTTTTTTTTTACACAAAACTGCCACCAAGTTGCACCGCGCCGTGTCGCACCACTACGTATATACTCCAAAATTACGGTACCATTTCGTTGCACAATTATGAATTTGGTTAACCAATCAATTAGATCACTGTTCCTATTCATTTGACTGTACTCTTGGTAATTCAATTTATTTACGCGCATTGGCACCTTCAACAAAACGCCATTGTGATGATAAAACGTTGGCCTCAGTACGTTCTACCGCGATTGGATCAACGAATCGCTGCGCATTTCGCCGTCATTTTTCTTAGCGCTGACCGCGACCTGGCCGCCTCACCCTAATTGTCGCCTGGCTGTCGAAGTGCCAATGCGCGTAAATAAATTGAATTACCAAGAGTACAGTCAAATGAATAGGAACAGTGATATTAATAATTTGATTAACCAAATTAGTAGATTAGAATGCCCGATAAATAAGCGATTCCTGAAATGGTGCCCGTCGTTTCGATATATACGTAGGTGGTCAACGCACGCGGTGAGACTGCCAACTGCATCACAGGTCTGTAACATAGGTACGGAAGACAGCGGCAAGTGCCATATCCAACGCAGGGTGAGTACAAGTACATGGGCACAATATAAACAAACATGCAAGGGTCAAAAGCACCGTAAAAAATCATAAACATCATAGAAGTGCGTGAGACAGCCAATATCATAAATGCTCAAAATTTTAAATCTTATAGCGTATCTATAAGCCAGATTCCGTAAAATAGCTGTGTTGTGCTAAATTAAATACTTATTGCCCCATACAATTCGTTTGCAATGTTATGATGTGCAGACCCCGATTTCGATTCACTTAAAGGTTTAATCAGGTGTTGCCTTTGAGTTAAAAACGAGACGCTTTGTGGGTTCAAAATGAGTGACGTAGTGCAATCCAATGTGGTTTGGGTTTTACCATGAGCACGAAATTTGTTTTACTATATATATCCACACATTCCCCTAGTTCCTTATTAGCGTTAAAGGTCAACCACTTCATTTCTAAAATTGTGTTCATAGATATAAATGTTAAGACAAATACCCGAATTCAAACTTTTCCTACACTCATTTCTCGATTTACAATAACTGAATTCAGATTGGTTCACATGAGTTGTAATAATTCGTCTTGTTTTGCCAAGTTCCTGTCTTTTTATTGCGGGAAATATTTAAATTATGCATCTAATTAATTTCACATAAGTATTTATCTTGATTCGCGACGTGAAATAAAATTGGTGGCTTAAATTAATTCACGATGGATTACAGGTATAATTGTACAATTTCCTGGGAACTGCATTTGTGTTGACTTTGCCTTGCTCAATATAAATATAGTTAAGTTTAAACTTCAGCTGGGTCATTGCTATCCGAGTGGAACACTATGTCTGTTACCATATCGGTGCACAAATCTTGTGTAAGACTTCTCCAAATAGGAGGCCCCAGGCCTAGCGACGTCCCCGTCCGTACCCTCAAGTAAACTTTGGCTTTACCCCAGTTCACACTTTCCTGCGCTGCTTAAAAAATGCGGAATACTTTATCCGTTTGGCTACAATATATACCAATTTTTTGCTATTTTGGCAATAATCCCGAAATATTTCCCTGCGGGGCTAAAAAATTTAAATTTTCCGTTTGCGTATCCATAATTGCAGTCTGTCCTTAAATTGCACATATTTGACGTTTTTTACCAGTTCAGTACAGTACACAATGATTGCTATATTTCAACTGGGAAGCCCCAGTTCATGCCCACAGGTATAATTTTGGAAGTTACATGCCGACAGACTGATCCCAAATGGCGACTACATATCAGTCTCTCATGCGCGTTAAATTTTTATATACCTCGGAATCCTTGGACCGCCAGACTTTACAAATGTGCAAGCGCAGATCCACTTCCGAACAGCGGCCCAGTTGACAAATTATACACGGTGATACAGCCTTCAAACATGCGGTACACTCAATTAGGACCTTGAAATAGCCACGAAGTTAGTCAGAAGAAACTAAACTAATACCTACAGAAAACGACGGGCCATTACCTACACTTGAACTTCAATTCGATGCTAAATTCACTATATTGAAGAATTGGACAAATAATAAAACGGTAAACAAGTGTATTACGAAGGTTATGGCACCTAAGGGTTTTCCTCAAGGTGTTCCGTTTATCATAGCACTGAAAGAAGTTTGCGCCCGAATAAAAAACAAAATTCCCCATTTGAAAGTATATAATAGTTTTAATAATGTATAATTTTGCTAAGTAGGTATACTGCTTGAGCCGAAAGTAAAACATATCTAAGTGAATTATTTTAAAACTTCATGCCTAATTGCTCGTCGAATAATACAAATATATCGCTGGTTTTTGAGAACAGAGAAAGCAGACATAGAAGTCAAATGTAGGTAAAATATTACAAACCTGGTAAATGAATTTCAATACTATTACACTCAAAAATCAAAACGTCTCGTACACCGAAGTTTTTAATTACATAACAAGTTACAGATACCAGTAACGCAATCAATAACCAAACAGTTCCTACAGTTTGACATATACATGCCTATTTTCTATCACAGCCTGAGGGCGTAACGTTATATTTTTAAAAAACGAACGAATCAATTGCTCTATAAAAGGATGAATGATGAACGCAACTTAATAAAAACTCATCCCATTCATGCAGCAGATTTCCAGCTATAGCCGTTGGGCCATCCCCATACTTATGCGGCACAGATTTGGGCCAAATCGTTAAAAAGTTTTGACAACTGTATACAAAGATGCCTGGGTCGGCGCCCTCCCAAATATAGAAATAGAATCATTTTTGAAAATGACAAATATCACACCTAAATAGGAGATCCTGTAACCCTAGCTATTTAAACAACATTCATACGCTTAGTTAACCACCACAAGTTGATAATGAAAGGACATTTGCTTGAACCCTCGGCATCACAGCTCTAGCTTGGACATATGTAGACCAAAGTAATAAAAGGCACAATTAGAGGACAATACGTTTGCTACAAAATATATAAGTTGTCCTTGTGCTTTCTATAAAACTATAGATTTACAATTGAATCTGTAAAATCTACGACTATTATATATGGACAAAGTTGCGTAATTTTTCGAACTTAGTACACTAAATGCCCAACCGTAGTTGGCTAAAAAGGTAGCATGTATGCTTGGATACATGTAGTTACGGACAAAAATAATTGTACAAAAAAATGAACGCAACAACGTTCGTTTGTATGCGTCATTCACAGAGATTTGCGTGCACGAAAAGCACACCGTAAGCTATTGCAAAGACGATATATTTCCGTTATGTTATTGCAGAGTGTAAATCGTTTCTATTTTGGTTCCAAAACGTTGCCCATAAATATTGTTGTTGCAATAACGTTTGCTTTTAGTGCACCTAACAAAGAAACTATATTGTTGTTGCAATATCAATAGCTTGCTCAATGCTATTGTAGCGACGATAGAATCTAACATAAATGCAGCGACAATAGTTTTCTCGTAGCATGTTAGCAACAACAGCAGTTACTGATATATGTAACTGCAGTATAATGCTAGCTTCTATTGCATTAACGGTAAAAATTTGGTAGCTATTGTAACGACAATAGTATTTATTTATTAATATCGTGTTTCTGTTCACAAATATTAATGCTATTGCTATAAAAATTTGGCATATTATTTCAACAATAAACATAGGTTATTACTTGTACCTGGCTAAATTAATATTTAAATGAAACCTTAATATGATTGGCCCAGGTAACCCTGAGGGGCAATACGTTATATCGTTAGAAAGCAGCGCAGAACTAGGGTTCGGATACTTAGGCTTAGTGTACGTGTTATATATGAGCATAAGCATAGTATACCGAGACACCGGGTATCGGCTTACCTACAGGGTACCCTACACTAATTTTGGCTGTTAAGTTGCTGCTTCCTTCCATATTTGTTGTATATGCGACTATCACGCTTCCTTTCGTATTTGCTGTATATGCGACTTTTAAATTATGCGGCTTTCACATTATAGTGTCCCCACTGTTTGTAACTTTTAATCCCTTGTAGTGGCCCCTCTGCTGTGCAGACGGCCACAGCCAAAACCATACCGTATAACAAAATCTGAGCGTGGTTCAGCTTGACTCAGAAGTCTGAGGGGGGTCCACTGGACCCTTTCAAAAACGTTTACCGTCATAACTTTTGCAAAACAGTGTCTATACTTGCAAGATCTCTTGACAATTCATATTCAATATCATTCTAAACGTTGGCATAGTTCCTTGTTTGCAGGTATATGCATGGAATTGCAATGCGGCCAATGCGGCGCCATATTATAAAGGGTCATAGGGAAGGCAATCTTAAGGGAATGGCAATGCGGCGGCGCAGGTTCGTGATGTACCATTGTCATTGTAAGTTTCATTGCGGAAAGTTGCTCGAGAAAGCTCGGCTAGTGATTTTTTAACACTTTTGGTCAGTAGATAATGTTGGTCGGTAGGATTATCTACTGAGGCCTGCTGCTGTGACAGCAACGCCACGTTACCCACAAACGTAAATTAGCGGATGCAACACTTATTGTTCCTCAGGGACAACGTTCCCGTACGCACCATCATTTCTTGACAAAGGGCCACGAAAATATTGCAGTGTGTCAGGCTATGTTTGAAAAGACTGGACACTTATTGGTGTTTGACAGATCGCCCCGAATCTCCAATCATTTCTTCTATCTTCAACATGCTTTGATGTTGCGTGACCCATGGAGGAACTGTTGTAATACCTCGTCGCCACAGAGTTATTGTCAGAGTTCCAAAAGCGGACGTGTATATCCATTTGGCCACGTTGACTAACTTTATTCAGCGCCTCGTCGAAGCACAAGCACATCACTTCACAGTTTGCTATGCTGTTGCTGAGGGATTTGCGGAAAATGGGGCGAGGCCGTAGACGGTCAAATATCGCGCTTTAGTGCGACCAATGCTGAACTCATCTGCAATCTGACTGTCAGGAAACATTTCCTTTAAAACGTCGCCGAGCCCATCGGAGAATCGATAGGACAAATGTGAGCACACCGCTTTCAATGTCCAAATGACTTCCGCCCTGGTAGCTTTCAGCTTCAGCTGTTTCGATGGGAACACTGAAGATGGCGCTTGACGCGCAGGCGCATCCTCAGTAGTAGCACCTTTAACTTCTGGGTCAGCAGTGGAAGTGGATGGAGTGGCAAACATATCGACGGCGCTCAACTGCAGCGACTTCGCTTTTTCAATGTCTTGGTGGCTCTTGCTTTTCTCATGGCTTGTGATTGCAGCTCTGCCCAGGGCGCTGATCTTGAAGCTGCGTTTGCAGTAAGTGCAGAAGGCTTCGTCTGAGCAGCCAGGAACACTACGGAGCAAATTTGACCACTGGTAAATTTTGTCACCCAGCTTTGTTGGAACTTCGTCCTATGTGGCCCGGGTTGGGATGAACATCACCACAAACGAGGATCGAAATAGTTGGGTCGGCCCTTTGAAATGGGATGGCGACGGACCGATCACACCACCCCGTCAGCGAAAAAACAGTCGACGTGGGGATCTAACGCATGATACCGGCAAAAACAAAAAAAATTTCGAGAACTTTTGCACTGAAAACGCTCAGAAAACAGCAAAATTAGGCCAGTGTTATTGTTGTCCTTCATCTCATTCTGAAAAAAATTGAGGAATTATCTCGAAATTTGAAGAAATAAGGCCCTTTGGGAGAAATTTGAGGCGATGGCCACCCTGCCAATGGGAGTTACGCCGTTGGACAAACACGGACCGACTCATAATCCATGTAGATGCAGCGATGAAGTTATGGTAGGCGTGCGTGATTCTTTGAACGGTCTACCATACTTGGTATCACAGTATCGTCGAAATGACAATAAGCGAAAGTACCTCAGCCAGGCATGTCGGTTCTTTAACTGTGCCGTGAATATTATGACATTAGCAAATAGACCAGTGCGGCATTTGTAAAGTTGGCAACTTTTACTTCGGTGTGGTCGAATGAATTCAACTATAATGGTTTCCAACCTCCGCTGAACAACATTTGCGATTTATGCCAGAACTTGCAACGGCAAAACAGAAGCAACAGCTTCATGTGAAAAATCTATTACATCTGCTCCAGCCAGGCGTGTCGGTTCCTCAACTGTGCCGTGAATATTATGACATTAGCAAATGCATGAGTGCGGCATCTGTAAAGTTGGCAACTTTTACTTCGCTCTGGTCGAATAAATTCAACTATGTTTTCCAACCTCCGCTGAACATTTGCTATTTATGGCAGAACAGAAGCAACATCTTCATGCGGAAAATGTATTACATCTGCGCTCCGCATGGAGCAGGCGTTTTCATCCTAGCGAACTGATACTGCCGATGCTAAACGAAATGGTCCACTGGTTGTAGCAAAATTCGATCTAGAAAAAGACCTGGTGACGCCTTCGACCCCTACTTCTAATATGCATTACAAACGGAGGTTAGCGACTTGCAACTTTACCATTTGGAACAATGCAACAAAGTTGGTCTATTGTTATGCCTGGAATGAAACGATTGGGAAAAGTGTTCTGCTGAAACTGCGCTGTGTCTGTATATGTGGCTCAGTCAAGTAACAAAAATAGTTAAACGAGTGATATACTACTGCAAACATGGCTGGTGGGCAAAATCGCACCCAGGCCGTAGAGACTGCGTTCCTGTTCTTCCTAGCCATGATTAATGATATAATGATCCGGCAAAGCGAACACAAGTTCCTAGGGTCAGGCCATAATCACCTTGAGTCTGATAACGCCCACTCCAAAATCGAGTAACTTACCAAACATCAAATGATTTACGCAACCGCTGACTGGATAAAAATAACGTTTGAGCGCAACTACAAAGTCGTGGGGAACTACAAATTTTCGACTAGATTGATTTTCCGAAGCGTGCTACCCGAGCGATGAAAAGCCGAACGTCGTGGCTAACAAGCGACATATAGTTTTGGCTGCCTTTTAAACACATGCATTTTCAACCACTAATGATTACGACATTGTCTGTCAAAATGCGAGTTCGGCGACGCAAAACCTTAGAAAGAAATGCTTAATCAGAGGTAAGCTCGCGCGCTATGCCCGTCTGCTTTGGGCCTTAGCAACATGCTGGACCGAGATATGCAGTAGCTCAGCTGCCAATTTCGGCAATGAAGAAGCGCAATCTCTTGTCAATGTTTGAGTATACGCCGGCCGAAAACAATGCGTTCTAAGAAAACATGTTAGCTGATGAAAGTACGTTAAATGCGGACGCTGAAATGTCACTAGTCGTGTTATTAAAATTACGTTCCGATACATTGATATATAGCATATAACTATCCCTCGTTATTTTGTTTTATTGTGTTTGCCAAAGGTGTATGAAAATATATTTAATCCATGGAAAGAAGGCGTAAAGTACCGCATTAAACAGTTTAGTGTTTTCAGATAAACTGTAAGAAAACACAGTTTAGCGATTTCAGAGAAAAAGACCATAAGTGGCTGACAAATTTTATTCCATGGGATTGGTGGATTTATAAATCAAAGCAGAGATGTGTTTTCTCATGTCCAGCAACCAAACGTTATGCCAGTACTTTATTCAAAATTTAGGCTATTGGGCACAGAATTCTCAGAGATTACACAAAAAAATTTGATTTCTCGAAATTTAAATTTGGAAACTTCGCCATTTTCCTGTCAGACGAAGCGCGTTCGTTTTCTGTGCACTTATTTTTGTCCGTGACTGTACATATTAGTATATTCCCAAGTAGATATGAGAACTAATTTGAGCTAAACTGATGCAGCCAATATAACTAGTAACTCGCAAACGAGGGTGAAGCGGAGTGAGCGTGGTTTCATTTTTAAGTTATTTTGTTTAATCACTTGTTCCAGGCCGTGTTTGATGAATATACCATTGTAAAACCTCTTGAACCCGGAACCCATTGGTAACCCTAAAGCCTCCTAGACCCTAAACCCACCGAAAACAATAACAACGCGTCGAGTATTTGTGATGGTCGCCATCAAACCATCGTATTCAGCCTACGGGAAAACATAATTATATAAACAATTCTTGGTGACCCGAACGCAATACGCAATCAAACAACTGAAGACAGAATATATTCTAGAAATCAGGTTAATTGACCCTAAACCCATTGAACACCCATAAAATATGCAAGCTGGACTCTAGATATCCAATTCATTGCGTTCATACCGAAAAACCTTTTATATAAACTATTTCTGACGCCATGTTCCAAAATACTGAAGCCCGACTATTTTCCGGAAATCTAGTTCATTGACCCATTGAAAAGATATGAGACACTTGTCTTGGGCTCTAGATAATAAACTATCGTGACGTAATCAGCCTTAAGAAACACCTATATATAGATACCCCTTCTTGATGCCCTGCTCACAATACATAATCAGATAATTTTATTGAAAACACACAACAGTTTGGAAATCGAGTTCGTCAACCGAAAAACTCTTGAAACGCCAAGAAAATGCATAAGTCAATTTGAACTCTAGATAGCAAAAACATCGTATCCAGCGTGCTTGATAACCTGATATTCACTCACTGTAAGGTAAGAACAAACATACGGTGAAATTTGTAAAATCTATATTTCTGGCAAAAGGTCGAATAACCATATTCGGGTCACAGCGGCCCAGGGAGTGGTCGCACAAAAAAGGCTAGTCAGCAATGTTGTAGATATCGATGAGCTGATTCTGCATGGTTCCATTTTCGATGCGAAGCCTGAGTCGCGATATATAGGTTGCGAAAACTGGCACCCGTATGGCCAGATTTTGCAAAGAACCCTGAAAACCTGTTTTCTACCATTTTAGCCCGGAAGATGTGGTCGGAGGTGTTAGCGTTCAAGTAAAAAGGCATCGAACAAAATAACTTGTCGAAATCCGTCCCTACGAAAATGATTTATGAATGACAGGGATAGACAAAAAAGAAATTTTCACGGTTTTTCGGCTAACGCCCTCACTGGAAACTGCTTACTTTGCTCGCTCCGTTTAGATAATCATTATTATTAATGTACACTTCCCGCTAGAAATATACATTACCTGACAGTAATGACTGTCGAGCTCAGAATGAACATCCAAAAGAAATCGAACATAATTTTATCTATACCCGAACAATGTTCGAATATACTTCGAACTGCGCTCGAACAAATTTTTAAAACATGCAAAAATTTTAAACAATCTTGAACACCATTGGAACAAAAACTTAACATTGTCGAGCTAACATCGAACGAACAGCAATTATTTATAGCGAATATGTACGTTTAGGCAGCTCAAACCATGTACGAATCATCAGTGTAGCCACAACTTCCGCTTGAATTGACAATGTGAAAACGGTGAGTTCCGTGAACTCAAACAACTGTCGTTAGGAAATTCTACCAAAATATTGCAGCTTCAAAATAACAGTAATACAGTCAAAATTTAAATACAAGTACAATGGTAATCAATCAGAAAATAATACAAGCACAAAGAGGCACAAATAATTACAATATTTTCGGGTTCCAAAGTGCCGAATAATGAAAAAAATATAATCAAACCCTTCAGTTGCACCGACACTATCTTGTTTTGCTCTTAAAACACCTAATTGCTCGTCCAACTTGATTATTACGTAGCTACAAACGGTGCTCGTCTATATTAACGACTTTTATGCGTTAGTATCCACCTTGAAAATGTCTATTTTAAAGAGAGTTAGCATCCGAACACACAATGCCTATTTTGAATGAAATAAGCATACACGGACACAATGCCTATTTTGAATGGAATTAGCATCCACGGACACAAAGTCAATTTTGAATGGAATTGGCATTCACGGACACATTACCTATTTTGAATGAACTAAGCATCCACGGACACAATGCCTATTTTGAATGAAATTAGCATCCACGGACACAAAGTCAATTTTAAATGAAATTAGTATCCACGGACACAATGTATATTTCAAATAGAATTAGTATCCATAGACACAAAGCCAATTTTGAATGGAATTAGTCTCCACGGACACAAAGCCAACTTTAAATGGAAATAGCATCCACAGACACAATGCCTATTTTGAATACCAGAGTGAAATATTTTTTGATTATTATATTGTGCTAGCGCATGAATATTCAATAAACGAACCACTACTGAAACAGAAAATCGTCATTAAGTCAATAATTTATATATCCGTTTGATACAAAGAATTTTCGATAAACGAACACTGATTTTGCCTAATTTTTACACGGGCTTAAATTCGAAATTATTTTTTGATTGTTCCCCAACATCAATTTTGAAACTATGTAACATAGGACATACACCTGGTGTATTACACAAAAACTGTTCACAACTGACCGCAAAAAAACTTCGAACAGGCTTGGCTGGAAATGAGTACAATCACAAACACAAAAAAGTGCACAACAGACAGACGCAGGCGCCAGCGAGCGCAAATTGGTTTAGACGAGAGATGTCGTATCTGCAGGCAAAACTACGACAACATATGCCAAAAAGAAATTATTATTAAGACCGTCTGCGTCGCTTGTTACTCACTTAGTTTTGCCCGAAACTGTGCACTCCATTGCACTAGGCTTAAGGTAACCTCAATTACTCAGGTGATACGCAACATGGAACATTGCCTATCAAGCATACATCAAATACCAATACAAATATTTTGCACAATACAATGTTTTTGCACCATGCTTTTAGCGTTTGGTGCGTAAGTTTTTCATTCTTGCAACAGTTACTACATCGATTATAAGATTCTAATACAACATATCCGCTAGCAGTCTACAACAGCGCCCCAAGTCGCGTCACACGCAAATATGGTTCAGAAACAATTGTTTAACTTCAAATCCCAGCAGTAGTAAAATCCGAATGTTTTTTAATTTGATCATGTTCAATAGTTTACTACGAACTCGATCCATCACCTGAGCTATCGTCACCGGACGACGGCTGCTCCGGATTCCATGTCGAATCCAAATCACCATCTTCATCGTCAACTACGCCGAACACCAACCGCTGTGGAGCAAAATCATCGAAATCAGAGTCTTCGAATCCAAACCCGGTATTATTTTCGTCTTCGTCATCATTATTACCGGCAGCGTTTTCTTCTGCGTCATCGTTATTTTCATACTCATCACCGTTACCGCCTTCCCCGTCACCATCGTCGTCATCGTCATCATCTTCATCATCATCGTCGTCGTCATCATCTAAAACAGTTTGCGGCATAACAAAGACATACATAGTAGTGTATGGCTTATGTCAAGATGACACACTTATCAGTGTAAAACGGAGAGCGGATCTCAGGCGAAGTCGCAGCTGCTCAAACGCACATCGATTATCGCCGTTGGGTTTACCCAGTAAGTTATTACAACCATTATTGTATTGGGATTTCGGGCGTCTTTTTTACCTCATATGCTCCGTGGACTCCTCAATTTTTGTAGGTATACTAGACTTCAAAATGTCTATTGCATGGGACCAATAACATTTTCAAGAATGTTTCACCCCACGTGAAAACTTTAAAGATTATTTTTCATTACATAATAGATTTATTCGACAGTACGATAGACCACACTACTGATTGGTTACTGCATTACTGCAAAGTTTTATTACATCAATGACTATAGTTCAGGAACGGATATGCGGATATCAGTATTTTTTGTTATTGGTTGCATTTAATAATAGGCTTATAATGGTGAAATCATTTATCTGTATGTATGCCTTTGCAAAGAGTAGATTGAAAAAGCGTACGTTTAAACCAAAATTAAGTTGAATTTAGTTGCTTTTTTCTATAGCATGGTAACGGCTCAAATGAGGTGATAAAAATTAACCACAGTACAAGAATGATATGAGATATCGCCCAGCAGACATAACATCTAATGTATAGCCCTTCGATAAATTAATATAACAAAAACTAATTTTGTGTCTAAATCGTGCACATAGGTAGCGCTGTTGTTACTATAACTTGCGAATGACTCCCGGTTTTAGTTAAAATTTTTTACAGTCCACGATTTTGACAGTCTGCGCATGGTTGGGCTATTTTTCCCAATATCGGGGAAATTTTTTTCCCAATATCGTGGAAATTATAGGGAATACACAAATACATTTGCGACACGTTTACAGTTATCAGTTATTATTGCCTTGGAATATTTGGTTCTATTTTGATCAATATTTAACTGTGCGTTTGACGCATGTGGGACAGGCGTTGACTACACCGCATCAGAACTTCAAATTTGGTTTCGAAGTAACATGCAAAGACAGACCTTCATTTTCTGTCTTAGATTTAGAAAATGTTGCTTTTGTCGTCAGTATTTTTCAATGACCAATTTGATTTGACTTAAAGAGCAACTATGAGTCATTATACATTAAACGAGTTTATTAGATGTCCGTTGCATTACTTTTTCTACTGGCTACCCGAGTGCGACAAAAAGTTACTGTGCTAAAGTTCGACGATCATCCGAAATTTGGACCCATATTTTTGAGTGTTTTCACAGAAGCTATACCATTAAAACTGGCAGTCAATTAAATGGGTATAATAAGCGCTAAGTAGAAAATAAAGCTTAATAGGACAAAAGTAGAAAATCAACTTAATCTAAGACGTATTTAGCACCCACAAACAGTTGCCCACCAGTACGAAATTTGCCGTCTGGAACCTAATTTTAATTTTGATTTTCGGAAATAAACTATTAGAAGTAGAAAACAATTTCCTACGGAAGTGAGTGTTATATAAAACCCTGAACAGAAACTGTAATCTGAAACGCTTTTCGCGCTTACAATATTGCGAAAATATTTCATCCATCATGCAAGGTATGCCGGTCGTGACTTCCGACGTGAGGTAATCGCTCAAGATAAGACTTCTACTCGTACACGGTGTTTGAGTGAGTAAATTTTCAAGCCCAAGTATTTTAATATTCTGAAAGTAAGAATGAACACAGTCTCCCTTCATATTAAACTATAATAACTTATTATATTTCGAGAAAATTAACTATTATTGCATTAACTAGCTAAATTGAGGCAGACGCGATGATCTGAACCAGGGTCGTTTGACTTGAACTTGCGTACGTGCAAAATATTCACACCGAAGGATGATTCAATGCAGTTTTGGGCTCCAGTATTACTAAGGTTGTCGTTTACATGCAAAAGCAACGTCAAATGAAATGAAAACGTTTTCCGACACAGACAATCACGCCGCGCAGCGGGAACCAGCACCTTAGATGCAAGAAATCACGTACATAAGAGAACAATGTCATACTGTAATTCAATGATTTTTTGATAAATCCGCCGACTCCAAAACAGAACCATGGATAATGCGTTAAAATATTGCTATACGTGACTTTCCCGACTGCTGAAAACTGATCATAACTACCGGTAAAGTGGATCTAAAAATGTAACACCAAAGAAAGTAGTAGAAAAAGCCACCAACCTACTTGTGCTAGGCCGCCAAAATGTTATTTTTGGGAAGTATGAGCCATTTTGATACATAGGGCAGTACACTGAAGTTATCGTGGAAGTGTATAATGCGATGATTTGGTTAGAAACATGTACTATTGCTGATTCTATAAAATAATTGCCAACATAAAGCATGATACGTACCTGTATTATCGTCGTCCAAACTTAAATCATCGTCGTCATCTTCTTCATCTTCAGCTTGATCGTCTTCATCCTAAAGAACATTTTAAATGAAATTATTACAAAATACAAATCGCATTAAATCACAATTTTCGAAAATCTATCGAGTAGTCGTGGCAAAATCAATGTGTAAAATTAAAAAGATTTCGCGATGAGGCAACCAAAATTTCAGTTGTGTGTGTATATAAAATAGTGCTTATCCTCATTATCTTTGCTTCGGAAACATATTTATTTAAATTCTATATGCAGTGAACAATAAGTTCCGCTACGCGTCCAAACAGGAAAACATTTTCTATCAAAAATGTTGCTGCAGTGAAGAATATAATTTATTCATATAGTTGTACAGTTTAATTGCTAGTTGTACCAACTTATAACTGGAGGCGATGAACGCGTGGTTCCTAATCGGGGCGAAAACATAGTACAACGTCTCAAGGTTATAATCAATAACATTTTGCGCGTCTCGAACCATATGAAACCACAGAACGACAGTAAAAATGGATAAACAAATCAGCGAACACATCTAGCAGGGCAAACTAACGTACAACCGAAAACCAAATATATATTTTACTCCGCGTCCAAACACAGCAAAGAAAAGAATCACTTTTTCAAGACCGTGAAAAGTTTAACTAGAGTAGCTCTATTTCATAACAATACAGTCGCGGCAAACCCCAAGTGCAATCGAAATCGCAATAGATCCAAACCGAAATCGACCAAAATTTCGTTTAGTCGAAATGTTAAAAATGTGAAGTTTATTTAATTGTGCTAAAATAGAAATCAATCGAAATTTCGGTAATCGAAATCGACCGATGCAAACAAATCAAAATAGAAATAACCGCGAAATTATTTCTGCCCGCGACTGTAATTATTTAAACACATATACAGACAAACAAAAGCATCAGTGCATATAGTAAAGAGCTAAGCCTAAGTAATACATATGTACATGTATGTGTGTTAAACATTTGAGATGCCAACCTGTTCCTGTTCCTCCTCCAACATTCTTTCTTTTCCAATCTCATACATTCTACACACATTCTCTTGCAAACTCAGCATGTCTTCCACGTTGCCTTGATTCTGAAACAAGTATCTAATTGAAAATTTTTGGCGTACTGTCACACTTTGAAACTGTCAAAGTACTTAAATTATTGTCGTTTGAATCATTATAGCACAGCACGTCTTTTGTCACAGATATTATAAAAACTCCTACGAATTGTAGTGACTGCACTAATTTTTAAGGGATGAACAAGCTACAGTTACAACAGAATTAAGTGCTCCAAAACTGAACGAATTATTCGATCGATTTCGTTTAAACGAGAATCGATCATTTTGCCATTAATATAACAAAGTTCCATGGCGTTAAAATAAAAAATTAATCTTTGTAAAAACATGATTTTACGTTTAATTTGACGAATTTCTAAATTGCGATATGGTTAAATTTCGTTGGCGTTTGATTTTATGTGCACTTTAATAATTCCGATTGTAACTATACCGCTACAATATTTAATTTTCCAGAACAATAATTATCTGAGATCGTTTTGGAATTTCTATTTACTAGAAGTTGTAATAATTCAAAACTGCTTCCCTGATTAAAAATATTTTTGCCCAAACAACTATACACAACTTGCCTCAATAACTGCTAGATAGTTATCCGAGCTGTCACAGCACAAATCCAAGATGTTCCGTTTAACGTCTATCGTCGCTGAAAAAATACACAAAAGCTATGCAGATAAAGTTATAACAGCTAATCATTGAAAGAGGTTTTTTGTTAACAGTTTTACAAATGAAACTTGGATTCGTTGTCGAACACCAATTTAACGTCGCCGAGATCTGATAAAAATCAGAGGAAATAAATTTCTAATTACATTTAGAATAACATTAATTAGACACTGAATTGAACTCGAACAACAGATAATAACGTAATGCACGTGAGCAATAGTCGCAACAATCCATATTAATCTAAAAGTTTACAGCAATCCTATTTAACGAGTGCTATACATTTGAGTGTAAAATTATTTTGTTTGTTTTAAAGAAATTCATGTTTTAATTACGTTGGACAGTCACGAACAAAAGTGACTGCGCAAAAGACGAACACAGTTGCATCCGTCGAAGTGCAGAAGAACTTGCGTCCGTCAATGTCTTCGTCCCTCAACGTCTGCACTTACATTTTGTCCGTGACTGTATCTGTTAAATCGACTTGAATGTTGGCTATTTTACAATGTTCCATTAATTACTGAGTCCACTTAAACTTGCGTCCGTCCACGTCTGCACTTACGTTTTTCCATCACTGTATCTGTTAGATCGGCTTGAATGTGACTATTTTACAACGTCACATTAATTAATATCGCGTTGCTGATCATACAAGCATTGTTTTGACAATAGCAATTAGGTTAAAAATACACACTAACCTATTAGAGTATAATCAAAAGCATCGAATGTACGGAACGATGAGCCAAGTATGTTGCGCAAACGGGTTGCTTCATCGTAGTCATCCGGAGACTGATGAACCGCTGGAAACAATAATTATAATTTATTATTAAAATACGGCAAACGAGGCGTGATCGCCATAAAGACAGTAAATGATGAAAAAACAAAATAATACTAGATCGCAATCACGCGCCACACAGCTCTTCACATTAACTGATATTTGCATATTCATCTCGCCTACACGCAAACACAAAGTACCAGCTACCATGCTAATTACTGTGCTACAAAATTTAACAGTAAATAAAAAAATTTTAACATAACATCAAGCTATCGGTACAAATATAATCTGGACTGAATATTATTAATCACAAGTGCATACCGCCATCACTGAATTATAATGCTCGTGAAAGCCTCTCGAAAACAACACAAATTATGACCTCAATAATTTCGGCGTATTATTCAAAAAACACTAGTATCGTAATTTGTATAAAATGCATATTATCGTTTCTGTTATTTCGTTTTTAAAAATGTTCAATTTACAATCTATCCTGAATATCAATTGTGTATGTTAGTCTTACGGTTTACATAACTGTATGTAAAACAAATTAATTCAATATATGAGGTGAATTCCTACAGATTTATGCGTAAGTAAACTGAAGGTGACCCCACCAACCATCCTATTTTATAAAAGCCAATGCCGAATCGCAAACCCTAGTTACGGAATAAATCTGTAACTTCAATCGGTTTTTCGATAACCTAAAATTTTCAAAACAAAATCCAAGTGCCAGAAATTACACTGTGTGTTCGAACATAACTTTGACGACTTTAATTCGCAGAAATTCCGTTCTCTAATGCATATAAATTCATGGACGAAGCCATGAATTTTGAAAGGGGGTGGTAGCAGTTAACATTGGTGATTTAAGGGGGGTTCCGGGCGAGAGGGTCGCACTCAGAAATGTGAAAGCGGGGTCAAGGGAGGCATGTCCTTCAGTAATGTGCACTTGCAAGAGCTAACCTTGCGTTATCGGCCTCATGCGCCGATTAATTATGCGAAAAACTGTCCCTCAAGCACGCGTCATGAACAAAACTCGTGTAGCATATATTAAATTTAAACCCTTGAAAAACTAGGGCCAAACGGTCACATTTCTTTAATTTGCTGTAGATCGTCCACTTGAAAAGTGGATGGAGATAAAATTTGTATCCGTTATTTTGTCTGTACTCGGCGCTTGTAAAAGGCTAGTTTTAGGACAATTTGCGACATGATTTTCAGCCGGAATCGTTCAAAAAATTTTGTTTGGGGTTGAACTAAAAGGGAATCGCGACCCCCCGGCAACGCCCTTGCATGGATTGTTTAGTATGCTGGACCAAATTTGATGCAATAGCGATGTTACAATCAAATTGATCCTACAGTTAAATTCTTGATGTTCGCAAACAAGGCCCGTTTAATTCAAACTCCATAAATTTTCTTTCTCAACAACTTCGGTAATTTAACTGGAGTTATCGCTAACGCAAAATGGCTAGGTTTCATTAGCAGAGCAATGTTCGCAATCAGTTTTACGCTGAATTTCAAATGACCAACAGCATTCCGTAACAATTTTTATGCGAAATTACAAAGCTGGGCTCTGTAAATTGGGGTGGGGGCCCGGCATTTTCAAATGCCCCTGAAAGAAGCCGGATGTCACCGGTACGCGCCCCTTGAAAAATTTTTGGGCTACCCGGAATTTTTTTGTTTCCACTCCGTAAAAACACCCCCAAACTACACAAATTTTGATAAAAAGTTGCACTAAACTTCTGTTCTGAAGCCAAAAATTTCTCAAATTTTATCAACATTTGTTTGAAAATCGTTTATTTCTCTATCAAAAGCGTTTTAACAGTGGTTCTGACACGAGTTTTAGCCGTTTTCCCCTTGGCAAAATCGGGCGCCCCAAGTTCGGAACCAGGGGGCTCAGTCCATGCCCCTTGGCAAAATTCTCAGCGAAACGAGAGCCCAGCAAAGTAGGATGGTCGGTGGGATCATTTTCAGTTTACTCATGCATTATTGTCAGTATTGCCGTTCGTTTTTCCTTTCGTTACAAAAATTCGGTGCAAAATAACACATAGCTTCATTACTAATCGTAATTAAATTATTTATAAACATTTTTGTGAATTGCACAAGTATTATAAATCTAATAACAACACAGATACAACATATATCATTTACCATTATAAACATTTTTGGTTCATAACATGCGAGAGGCACAATCGTCGTATAAAATTGAGGGACGTGCGAAGAAACCTAGCGCAGCGCAAATTCATATGGGCTTAAATTTTCTCAGTATTGCGGTTACATAAGTAGTGCAATCGTGTGGTCTAATGTGCAAATAAGGGCGTCTTCTTGTCTGAGACATAATATTTTAGTAAACGTTTATCCAAGAATCAAGTGAGAAGAATTCTTGGAAGAAAGCGCTCGTTTAAGGCAAAAAACATGGCCTAACATACAAAGTATATAAACATTTATTAAAAAACTACATTTTAGTACCACCTTAGTTCTTACCACCAAAAATAATGTCGCCAGTGGAATTGAAGATAACACGACATTGGTCCAGACCAGGAACAGTATGCAATAAATGAAACGTTCGAATGTCCCACTGAAAAAGTACAGCATAATAAATACGTAACTTCTCAAAGCTACAGTCAAGGCCAAAAGTATGTGCACGAAAAAACAGACATACATGGACAAAACTGCATCCGTCAGAGTCCAGAGGCAACTCCGACCTTTGCGTCCGTCTTCGTGTGCGCATACTTTGGGCCGCGTGTAAAAGTAGCTATTTGCGCCACTCACAGTTTAGCACTAAATCCAAAATTTTAATTTAATCTTAGTGTCACTACAGCTCAGGCATGAAGTATAATTTTAAAAAGCTAGCTATTTTGAACATATTGCATACAGGACACATGTCTCATAATAATGTTAATTTTAAATCATCCATTTGTATACAACACTGCATTCCACCTGCTAATATAGTTATCACCGTCATCCTAAATTTTTGCGCTATACACGAGTTATAAAATATATTTTTGTAAAATTCTGACTATTTCTTACATTTGTCTTCCGGAACATCGCGCTGATAGTCTCTGAGTTGAACGTCGGACTACAGTAACTTGATGCCCCAATTCGAAACTAGGTCACTGTTCGGTTTCCCCCTCCCATGTGCTTTTAAGGCCATTTGGAAAACTTCCGATATATTTAATTTAATTAAAGCGAAAAATACAATATTCACTCAAAAAGTGCGTAGGGAGATCATTTGTAACCTTCCACCTGGTATTTAAGTCTAGACACATCAAGCTTCTACAACCGATTCATTTCAAAAAAACTATATTATTCGCACACACAACTACGAAGAAAAATGCACAGAAGAAGGGCAAGAAGCATTCACTCTCCTTCACGTACACTAGCAGTCAACAATAACGTTTGTATTTTAAAATTTGTTTTGAAGCTTACATCCTTCTAACAACATTAGAAGATAATCCCTATCCTAACAATACAATTTTTGAAGACAAAACAATACAATTTTTGTTTCAAAATATAAACAAGATAAAACTAGACTGTCCACAGGTTCAATTCAATGTGCATAGACAGTTTTCATGCGCAACGGGTACCAGTGGGCCTATGGTCCGTTGTTCTCACGTTTTGCAAAGTTGTCTATAAGAAACACAGCAGCAGCTCAGAAATAGCTATGCGATCTAGCGAGATTCGCAACCTACCGATTCATGTTGAACGGGCGCGGTAAAAGTTTGTTCAACATTATACGTAATGCGTAATTCATGCATGAAGGATATTACGATAAGAACCACTACCGACAATCATCGAAGTTTTCGGTTGGGTGTAGGTTGTCTATGCTCCATCAGCAATCAACTAATATTTAAAAAATACATAGTTTTAACACGTCTGATCAATTGAAACGCTACCTGGATAGCGACAGTGGTATATAAAATCCGTGTCTAGCACTCCAGTGTTGTTTTAAGGATAAGCTTCTCTTAGAATATTAACCTGCTGTTGATTTTATGAAGCAATGTCACCATAAATTAAATTTAATAGTCATAAGTTGGGATATGCACACTTCGAAATCCCAAAATACAGAGTAGCTAGATATTAATATCCACAGCGAAGACATCAGATGTTTTGACATTGCTCGTTGATCGTTCGCTCCAAGCGGCACTCAATAACCCACAGCAAAGTCGACGCTTACAGCGCTTGATATAAAAAAATCAGAAGAGTTAACTGTAAATATTATTTTAACAAAACACTTACCACCTCAGTATTAATAATCACTTCAAGGCCGCGCGGATGAAACTGACCCGAGATGTGCGGGTTAAGTTTATCGAATTTGTGGATTATTGACCGTGAACGGACATCCCACAGTATGCCATCGCAGAGGACAATATCATCGTACGGATGAAACGTTGCACGATTTTGGCTATAGTGATTTGACACTTCAGGATCGGACAGCGTTGCAATACAGCGCGTTGTTTGGATGTCGTAAATCTGGAAAACGAAAACAAAATAATATTACATTTATGGGTACAGAAAAATATAACACTAAAATAATTAATGGGAGAATACTCACTTGGTTGGTGTGCTTCTTGCTTAAACTGCTGGGAAACCTGCATCACGCTAACTTTGCAGTCAACTGCAGTTTTCCGACAGGAAAAGGGTCTGGAAATGACAAAATGATAATTAAGATTTCACTGCAACTTAACCAAAATTATAAAACAAAGGTCTCCAAAATTTATGTCCTTACTCGTGCGCTATCTACTTTAGTTCCAACGATACGGTCTTGTGGCCACTTGCTAAATTCGACGAACGTGTCGTCTTGGAAATTCATCCTGAAATATTTAAGTAATTTTAAACAAGAATTATTTTAATAACTTCATGCGTTCAAATTTTACATCTCTACCAAGAGTGCATAAAGGAAAATTCACTTACCAACAATCTAAGCGTTAACCTGTGTTTAAAGAAACATACGTTTTCGGCCTCACTCTCCCATTATTTTGAGATTTATCATGCACAGACGACCGCACGTTTTGTGGGAATATGGTAGCTCTGACATACCGCTCACTCTGTGGAGGGAAAGTGTAGTAGGTCGGCTTTTAAAGGGAGCAGGGTCGGATTAACTGATGGTAATATTATTATTCACGCAACCCGCCTCAAAACTGTGGTTCCGGCGACTACGCCCCGCAAAACGAGCGATGTGTGCCTTATAACTCATATAAATGAAGGGACTAGGGCCGAAAACGGCCGTGTCATCAAACTCAGATTAATATCAAAGTGCTAAAAAACAATGTCATTTTCTTGTGCACTCCTGATAACACATATTGGCTTTTCTAAAAATCCAAAGGACTGGTTTTGCCAAACTGTTTACAAAGTATATGGGGGAACCGAATTGGGGGCCCCTCAGGTCGAACTGGGGGCATCTGGTGAGTGACAAATTCGGTTTGCCGAGGTCCAAGTAGGGGGAGCTGAAAAGCGCGAAATACATGGCAGATTCAGAGTAACTATTTATAATAAAGCACATTATATAGTGAAATACTATCGATTAGCAGCAATTTATAATGTCTTAGTCCCGCAGCTCAAAAATTTAGGGATTTTTAGTTCCATAAGAAAAAACTTACATATTTTTTATCTCGCAGAGAAAACTGGAATATTTTTAATCGTGCAAGAAAATACCTGTAGTAGTGAACTGTGGCAGCCAAGAAATACATGAGGAAAGGGGCACCTGTGGAAGACCGAAATACCTGGTACTGCTCACCCCCTCTATAGGAAACCTAGATGCATATCGATAAACAGCTAACGAATAATCTTGAACAAAAAAGTCGAAACAATAATTACACTTGAAGATATTATTTGCATTAGGTGATTCACTAACACTGTTCCAAAGATTGCATGATTTAATGCGTTCATATGAATACAAAATGGTTAACTTAGGAAAATTCAGTGGTGCATTTATTCATGTCAAATCAGTTTCCACTAAAACAGCAACATAACAATATCAGTATGCTACGGAAGATAATGTAGTATATTTTTTTCGGTATTTTTAGGTTTGTTCTTTAATCATCAGGCATCACAGTAATTGAGGTAGCACATTTGTATACTAATAGTTTGATTAGCATATTATACTAACTATGGGATATCTGTGCAAGACTTAAGGACCGTTATTTTAGATCTAATCGAACGAAACATCTCGCGAATTTGAATGACAAAATCATTTTTATCCAATTTCAATATATTTACTGTCACAGCAATTGTACTGCACACGCCACAATTGACAGTTGCCTTACGAATGAGCGAGCAGTTTATAAAATTTCAAATTTTAAATTAAATTTTATTTTCATGAAAAACAGTCAATTATTGCGATGAGAAAATATTACCTACTATTATCGCACTACGGAACTAGTAAATCAATTTAAAGCTAAAAATCGCCATTAAATGTATGAAAATAAATTGCTCAAGTTCTTTTACATAAAAACAAGCAATAAATTTCACCAAGCAAAACTCGACCTACTTGTTCGACAAACTTTCCCCATTATTTTTCCATAGTGCAGAATACGGTCGCACAAAAGCTGACGACGTCAATAGCAACTCGTTATTTTTTGAAGGCTCGATCATTATGAGTCCTGACGCATGACATGTATGCGAGTATATTTCCTAAAATTCGTCGAGAACTCACTGGTAGTACCAAATAAGCATTATCAATAAAAACAAGTGAGAAATTAGAAGCTGATTTTCCATCCCTATCTATAGAGCACTACGCGAAAATAAGGATTACGGATATCTATTAATGTCGAAATTTTCATTAATTTCTTGTCCTGCACAAAAAATAAGGAATTTTGAGCCAAAATATAGAAAATTCGCATGATTTCAGCCCAGTATAAAAGCACCTGGAATCTGGGGAAGTGGCGTGAACTGGACGTTGCCAAAATTTACTGGGAAACATCAATTAGAGGAACCTAAGGTGAGTTGGAAACACGTGAGGGGCTCTCTTTTTATTTAGGTAAGGCACGTGTTATATCAAGCCAACAAAAACTAGTGAGAAGTCAGATATCCCCTGTGCCGTGTCCATCTATTTTGAGTTTTATACAACTGGGCTTTCCATTTTATATAACAGTGTAACAAGAAAAACTAACACTGAGCTGATGCCTAACGGCAGTGTACGTGAGGACTCTAAAAATAAATTCCACTGCACAACTTATTGTAAAAAATCTTGCCAAAACCAAATCTCATATTAAATCTAGACCAAGTTTAACTATCAATAAAAGTTGAGAGAAGTAAGAAAAACAATAAATGTTGTCGTTCTAATATTATAACAATTTTTTACATGTTGAAACAGAAGTAGTGGTGAGATGTTGAGCAGTTGTTGACCGACAGCTACAGTACCCGCCAAAAATGACTGTCGCTCGCTCGCGACTCGCTCGACACTCGCTCGCGACTCGCTCGAAATAAATTTGTTCTAAAAATAGAATTTTCTATTAATTTAAATAGTTGCGAAATCTCGAGCGAGCCACTCGCTCGCGACTCGCTCGAGACTCGCTCGCGACTCGCTCGAACTCGCTCGCTCGAAATGCGACGGTCATTTTTGGCGAGTACTGTATTTTGTTTTCGAGTTGCCATCTTTACACATTTCGAAATGTATGTGGTCAATCGAAAATGGCTAAAATGATCTCATAAATTGATGATTACAAAATCTGAACTGCAACGGACTAGTCATCATTTTCAAACACGATAGGATTGAGTGTTTTGAATTGGAACCATCTTACTTTTAAACAACGCTTTCCTTGTCACAAAGCAAATTCGTTTCACATGTACGGCAGTCCAATGCAATGCATTTGTAAAACGTAAAAGAACGGATTATTAAAGCACACATGAGGACTTACGGAGACGAACAAAAATCGTTAGTCATCACTAATATGCCCAGGTACTTAACCAAAAACTCATTTCGACTGAACGCTCGTTTTGCTTTAAACCTAGTAACAATGCATATTCATTCCACAGATATAGTACTCACCAAAAAAGACTGTCGCTTGCGTGACGAAAAAAATTGTTCAAAAGGTGGAATCTGTTTTTAATATTAATAGTTTCGGAATATCGAGCGAGCCGCTAGCTCTCTGTTCGAACGAGCGTCGTTAACGACTCGCTCACCCGAAATTCGGCAGTCATTTATTGCGCTTTCTATATAAATCAGTCCAATCCAGCGCATTACAAAACATAAAGGCCGGCTTCATGATTTTCAAAATCGCAAATACAGACGTATGAGGACATTCCAAAAGCACAAGTGACCCATGAAACGCCAATTACTCATTGAACCAATAACAACTTATTTCGGTCCAATACATAAGCTTAATTTTACATGTTATCAAATGAACTTACAGCACCGCTTGAGACATTATACACTTTCATATCGCCTGCGTACGTTCCCAGTAACAGCATGTCGTCGCTTGGAGTAAATGCACAACACGTAAAGATTTCTCGATTGTCGTTGTCTTTTATCACGCTAATCGGCTTGAATCTAAAAAATAAAACAACACCGACACAATAATATTAACGAATTATACAAAAATCGTAAATCAGTATATTAAACATGCTGAAATTTCGAGGCAATTCCAAGCTTTGTAAATAAATATTATACAATTGTTGCCGTTGGTGAGTTTAGTTCTAGACGTATTTTATACTGAAATTTGAATTTCCAAAAACTGCTGCATTAATCGAATACTACTCAGTTGACATAACTCATTTTACGTATGTGTAATGTTCTTTTATTACTAACGAATAATATTAATAGTTTAATAAAATTATTCGATTCGAACTGATGCTTACAGTACAGTAACTACTAATATTTTACACTTGCTTCTCCATTCGCTGTGAATTTTGCCAGGGGGGGCATGAACCGTGGTTCGGAACTATAGGCGCCGGACTTGGCAGGAAGCGTAAACTGGAGGCCCCAAAAAATTTGAAAGGGTTCGATGCGGGGGTCGAAATCTAAAAATCTTCAAAACTGAAAAGTGCAAAAACGTCTTTATTGAGGTTAATGTAATGGCCTGCCATAAGGAATAATTATTTGGAGCAAAAAAGCACTGTAGTTTTGCTTACCGTCTATTGACAACGTGCCTTAAACTGGATGTCAGTTCAAGGTATTACCAGCAAATTTCTTTTCAGAAAACAAAACATTTGCAAAGAAAATTAGAGCACAATTTAAAGTGCGGTGGAGTACTTCAAACAATGAGGGTAGAATTCCAAATATTCTAAAATTGTGAGGTTGACATATCCTAGCGTATAACTAATAGGGATATATGTAATTTTGATATAGATGTAGATATATTTATACATATTTGAAACCAAAAGTGAAATATCTAGGTCACTGTGAACCAACAATGATATCCATCATAGACTTACAATACCAAAAATAGGATTTTGGGAGCCATAAGTGTTACTAACCAATATTTGAAACAGGAATTATAGTACATGGGTCCTCAAATACTGTTCCCATAGTAATTCCATGGCAAAACTTAGTCTATAAATTCATTAAAGGCTGTAAACAGCATTAATAAACAAGATAAGTACGAATAACAATATTTTTGAAATTCCAGGCGGGTTTTAGAACAAAAGAGTGGTGTTTCGGACTTTAGGGAATATTTTAGTTAACAGTTTTATGAGCATATTTTAAAGTACATCTAGACATAATATTACAAAAGTATTATCTATGTTGGCTAATGCTTCCCCATTAACAGTTGCAGTATATTTCTTACCTGTATCCTACAGTTTAGACTTGTAGAAGTAATAAATTGACCTAATCAATAATTGCAAAATAATATTCATAGTTTTGGAACCTGCTTCCGCGGGCGCAGTCACCGTGTCCGGGAGCATAGTTTATTTTTAGTCATAAAAATGCTTATAAAGTAACAGTATCGGAATTTACATGACAATTTACAACTTCCACTTTCTATACAAAATTAGGTATTTAGTCCCGGTTATTCCAACCCCACTTCTCTGGTTTACAGTTGTGCTCTGGCGGTTCCCTAGCACCCCATCGAGATTCCCAAGATACCGAAAAGTATCCGAATCTTGCACTTTATTTCAACTAAATTAGTATTAACTATAACAAGAAATGGTGTTCAGTATAAATTAAATACTGTTTACTAAAATAAGCTTAGCAGCAAAATGGTACGAAAATCACCTTATTGAAAAGAACAATTTTTATTTATGCCTCAAATCTTTAATACAATATAAGATACACCTGTAATACTGAATGGCAAAGTCTTATATTGTTTTTAAGTTTAAATAAAATACTGAAATTTCAGGATATGTTTGTCCTTAGACGGACATTCGGAATATTTGATATATACCCTGATCAGGAAACTATATCCCTGTCTCTGGCTGCAGTATATTAACTAGGACATACAAACCCAACCAATATAAACTTCTACTGTATCACGTAATCGCCATATAACAACCATTCAATCATCAAAAGTGACAAAACTAACCGGCTGAACACATGTCGATAATCACAACGAACGCCGTCGTAGCCGCCACCAACAGGAAACGCCTAAAATTTAAGCACCAATTATTTATTTTTCCAATTACTTGAACGTAAACAATAGAATTAATCAGCATAATGGTACTACCAAACACGGTTTATTTTTTCGCATTTTTTTGCGTAATTTACACGTTTTTGAGGACCCGTTTCGCAATTTTTAAGCAATCTTTGCGTAATTTACGCCTTTTATTTCTAGGACCGGACAAACTCAGCAGATTACTTATGGACCGGATATTTTCCGCAGAATATTCGACATGATTCCTAATGCACAACAGCATCTGCTGCAATGACAACATGCATTAATAACAGCATAAACAGTTTGTCTTTCTAGAATCCGTATAACTTATCCGTTCTGGAATTGTAGAAACAGTTGCATGCGGATATTAATGCATATTTTATATGTATGCATATAAGTATTTTTGATTTTCTTTTTATCATAAAAATTACGCTTTTTTGGTACACCGTTACGCATTTTAAAAAAACAGATATGCGTAATTTTCGGTATTCGGAAATTGAAAAAACTCTGCTACCTAAGACATAATACATTAGAGATCTATATAAAAAAATTTTTGCGTTATACAGTATCATCCAATAATAGACAACGTTATTATCCGGCACAAACCTCCTAGTGTAAGCCTTAACAAATTTAGGGCTATGGAAATTGAGATATTATAGACCAATCTTTGATTACGAATGATTAACGACAACTAGTCCCTTCACACACAATCTTTATCGCATTTCTCCTAGCAACACGACCATAACATCGTACTGTAAACAGATAGATAAAATTAGGGTAGCAACAAGGTGTGCAGGCAATAGTATACCCGTTACACGCACCTACTCTAATTAAATTTCATAGCACACTCTGGTACGGTCGGTTCCCAGCTTAAAAAGACGACGTTCTAATGATTTGACACACATCGGTATAATTTCATTGGGATGCTATGGTTAAGCTTTTGAACTACTTAATGTTTTGTTTGAGAGACTGTTGCTTAAAAATCCCGTTGAGGGCTATGTTTATCCATGTTTGACCCATCTGTATCTACACTAAAACCGTTCCAACTTAAAAAATGTGGAAATTCGAACGGTACACTAACGTTTGCATGGTGCTATAAACAAGTGTGACAAAGAAAATTTGGCATAATTCTCACAGTTGTGCAATAATTTAGATTTTTCCGGCTTCCAAACGATCATAAAATTTTCTTAGTAACGTACATAATTTCAAGGCAAGTTGCAATATACTATTAGCTGTCAAACGAGGGAGAATCGGAGCGAGCGCGGTTTTATTTTATGTTATTTTGTTCAATCACCTGTAACAAGATATGTTTGATGAATGTACCATCCTAAAACCTTTTGAAAACCGAACCCATTCAAAATTATAAAACTCGTCGACACTAAACCCACTGAAAACTATTTGAAACGCATTAAGTATTGGTGCTGGTCTCTACATAACCAAACCATCGTGTTCTGCGTACTGCAAAACCTATATAGACAACTCTTGGTGACCTGAACACAATACGTAGCCAAGCAAATTAAAAAAGACTATATTCTGGAAATCGGATTCACCGACCTTAATATAAAACTTGCTGTTACCATCAGAATTAGGTGCTCAAAAATCGATCGAAGTTTCATTCGATTTCGATCGTTTGCGTTTAAACGAAAGTCGATTAATTTAACAAAGTTTGATTGCGTCAAAAAAACTTAATAAAAATGTTGGCTTGCGTTTAATTTAACGAATTTCATTTAAACGAAGATCGATCGATTGCGTCTTCTTTCAATTTCGATTTTATAAGCACTTAATTCTGATTGTAACTGTAGCTTAGGCTAACGGATAGTATACCGCGTATAGTCTGCATTTCGCTCTCTCCCCTACAAGTTACTTTAGCTAATAACTGAATAGGAAGCAAAATATAAATTCCTTCATAAAAACAAACTACTACATTATCAAACATTTCAGGTAAATTAGGGGATAATTCAATACTCTTTGCCACGGTATATCCACTTTTCGCGATGGATTTTGCTAGCCGTTGGTTACTGTTATCACACGCAGCAAACGTTATCAAACGTCAATGTTTTCTGTTAATGTACCCAATTTTGTTCTTTTAATATGCTCACTCTCCTTGATTTCCATGCTTTCTCCGTCGCGTGGAAAACCTGAGCTTAATTTATGAAATTTTATCGCTAATATTCATATTCTTAATGAATATAAAAAATAGGGAATCTAAATTAAACCCGCCAATTTTATAAACTACATTATGCACATCCTCGCCTGAATTTAAAAACAGACGGCGTTTCCTTTCAATATTAGTTACTGTTAAATTATAGTAAAACCGGCTACCCCGAATAACTTTGATAAATTTTTAGCGCAGTCCGTATCTGCAACCATTACATTTAATGAAATAATTCAATGTTTAAATTTACTTACCGATCGTTGAAAAAATCGTGTCGTGAAATTGTAAGGGGCTGCTCGTTTCATCTTTGGCTCTGGACACTGATGATAGCTGAAATACAAACAATAATTTGTTGCGACAATCAACCAAGCGGAATATCAACAAGCTTGGAAAATGTTTTACCAAAGCTGAAACTGAAAAAAAGAATTCACGAGTTTTAACATAATTCGAGTTACACTGAGCTCCCGAATTTAATGGTTATCATTATAATATTCATTCTATCATCTAGAGATTACAATCGCGTCAAATCCAGCCCGTCTCGGGTCGTGTCGGACCCGCCGTCAATGGTAGTTGGGTCACATTCGAGTCCAGCGATGTACTCAAAATGCAGTCGCACATCATGTTCTATCTGCGTGCAGTACAGAATTTTGGTGAATCCCAACCTGAGCTTTAGTAGACCCAGCTGTGATCAACAAGAATCGCGAAAACCTGAAATTTGATTGCAAAAGTGATGACGATGCGCCCTTCAGTTGAACTCGAACAGCTCCGAACCTATCTTCATGGTCCAAATGGCAAAACAAGGTATTAAGGGTTCTTTGCCAAATCTGGCCATACAGGTACCATTTTTTCGCAGCCTATGTCTCGCGACACAGACTACTTATCGAAAAACCGAGACCACCATTCAGACTGAGCTAAGATCTACAACTCTGCTGAGCACGAGTTTTCTGTGGGCCACTTCCCTGGGCCGCTGTGGGACTCGATGTGGTTCGTCAACCCTCTGGTAGAAATAGCGGTTCGGGCTATTGCGTGTTTTCCCTTACAACGTGTGTCTATTCGTAATCAAGCACGCTGGATACGATGGTTTTGATATCTAAAACCCAACGTAACTATACCACCAAGAAAAAAAATGCCATTTTCGGGCATGGAAAAAGAAACCCTTAACAAAAATATTATCGGAAAAATATAACTTTAGGTAATACTTGCTTAATTAGCTATGTGAAACAGCGTTGTCTTTGAAAAATGGTCTTACACTTATAATGAGATACCAAGATATGCGTTGCGGCAATGGTTTTGCTTTAAAATGCATTTATTCACTTAATGGACTGGAGACATCTCGACGCTCGTTGCAGTAGAATAATGCTCCATTATTTTCCATTTACTACGATATTTTACGGTGTGTTGGGGTTGGTGTACTGTACTGTACAAGGACGTTGCGGCATAAAAATGCGCTTTTGCCATGAAAAAGTTTTGCATTCAAGATAGAAAAATTTTAGAAACAAGTACATTAATTACCCTTATTTATGTTTGCTATCTTCCACTTTATCACAAAACCAGTAATTGATATGTATGGTAATGCTTACAGGAAACAGCAACAGGGGTCGAGCGCTTGAGTGATATTTCACTTTCTGAAGCTGTCCAAAAAATAAACTAAACCTTCGACTACCTACTATCTGCAAACACCAATTTGCCGCTAACGTTAATATAAGGGCTTCAGACATAATCCAAGATCAGAATTTGGGGTTCGGGAACGCAATTAAATGCAAAAATAGGGTTTTCGATCCTTCTAAATGCTTCTCCTCCGCGAATTTTTAAGCTAGACATGATTTTAGGCAAAAATATCGAGCAAGTAAGGCTCCTCAACTTAACGTTTGAATTTTTTCAATTTTGATCTCAAAATCGATTTATGGTGGTCTTAAAAATCAGATTTTTCGGGTCAAAAACACCGGGTGTACATCAGTTATACATCAGTCACTACTGTACCACTTTTATAGATAGAACGACCAAAACAATTACCAAGGCATGTACAAATGAAATTTCGAAAACATTTCTTTGCTATCTCACAGCGTTATTGAGCTATGCCCCAAAATGTAAAAAAAATGCAATTAACATCTGAATCAACACCACTACACTTTGAACATTATGTGTAAAACATAGGAATTTTTTGCCCAATTTTGAAGAAGCGGTACAGAACTAACCACTTGGTGCATACCGTCAACTTTTTTTGAAATCTTCGGCGTAAAAAATTCTAAATAATAGACATGACATGTACAGTACCCGCCAAAAATGACTGTCGCTCGCTCGCGACTCGCTCGACACTCGCTCGAGACTCGCTCGCGACTCGCTCGAAATAAATTTGTTCTAAAAATAGAATTTTCTATTAATTTAAATAGTTGCGAAATCTCGAGCGAGCCACTCGCTCGCGACTCGCTCGAGACTCGCTCGCGACTCGCTCGAGACTCGCTCGCGACTCGCTCGAGACTCGCTCGCTCGAAATGCGACGGTCATTTTTGGCGAGTACTGTAGTTTTCAGGGAAATCAAAAAACCAAAATCACAATATTTTCAAATGCTATGAAGATGAAAAACGTACAGAACGGGCGACCCAAGAACCTATTATACACAAAAAACACCCACCGGGAAGATATCACTAAACCGCTACGTCCGACAGGAAAAACATGAAAAAAATGGAATTCCCCTTAACCTGTGGCAGAAACATCACTGTAAATTATGGTTTCGCTTAGTTTAACTCACAACTCCCTTGTCAGAGCTTTGTGGCTTCTCTCCGACAAACCACGAGTATACCTTCTCATTAGGTTTCAAGGGATTTACGGTCCACGAACCCGATTTCCAAAATGTAGTGAGTTTCATTTTTTGGTTATGTATTGTGTGCAAGGCACCAAGCATGGTCTATACAGGATTTTCGGTATGACGAAATCGATGGTTTGGCTATTTAGAATCCAAAATGAATATTTCATGACGTTTTCAATGGGTTTACGGTCAATGAACCTGATCAAAAGAATATATGCAATGCGTCTTAAGTATCTTGGTTATATTGCGTAAAAGACATGAAGAACGTTCTATTAATAGGTTTTCGGTACGCTGGATACGATGGTTTGATTATCTAGAGACTAGCATGAATATTTCGTGTGTTTTCAGTTGTTTTCCACGGGTTCAGGGTCGACGAGGCTTTAGAGTTTCAGCTGAATCAGGATAATATAAATTTTAGTGCAGTATATTACATCAAATACAAAGCTTGTTACAAGTGATTACACAAAATGACCTCATGAAATTACGCTCGCTCCGTTTCGCCCTCATTTGCGAGTGACTAATGTGCTATAATGTTTAAGTACAGTGCAAAATATTCTGGAATGTGAGCATGACTTCTTAAGCATTTTTTACTGTTTTAATTATGGATATTTTGTACTGCACGAACAGAATATATTATGTAATCTTGAGACTACAGTCGGATCGGGCAGGGTCTACGAATAGTTGTGTAGGGTCTGCAAATTTGTCCCCGATGCGGCCTCTACTATCAAAAATTCAAATTTGAATCTATTCAAGCAGTATAAATTGGCGTCACAATTATTATTAGAAGGCGGCCGGATTCACGACTGCGAATATCGCCCACACCCACACACCATATATCCACCGACAATGAACATCATTTGGCTCACCCATAGAAATCCCCAAATTTTTCTCTGCTTGTGTGGAAAGACTCAGTTGTAGCTGTATTTCTGCTCTCCAACTTTTTGAAAAGATTTCATCCGTTAACTTTAATCGCGTCACTTACTAATACATCGAAAATTCAGGACACGCGACAACGGGGTAACGGCACATTGCGTGTTGCCTTCGAAAAAATTCGGTCACAAGATGGTCAAGTGTCACTTTTGACGACTCTGCCGTTGTTGGACTATCTATATCGACAACATGACTGAGATAATCTATAGTCGGAAAGTTGCTACCGGCCATGGGTCTACCGCGACCTAAGTGGCCGGAATGCTGTGTCGCAGTTGACGTTGATGCAGCCGGAGACGAAATATGAATTCGATTGCTTCGGAGACGAGATCCTGGCGAGTCCTAAGAATATTAATAAATTCGTGTGTATATCAAAAAGCAGGAATCACCACCAGATTCAGAACACAACAGCTTATGTGGAAGATGTTTCAACATCCAGTCTTATGCTATAAGTCTCCAGGACCTTTTGAATTTTTACACTAAAATTGCTTTTCTCAATATTACTGCATTGCATTTTTAAGAAGTGATATTTTGAGAAAAAAACTGAAAAAATTTTGAGAGTTGGAAAAATATCTAATTTCACTTCACACAGGTTATAATTCAAGACACTGTTCGTAGTGTAAACGAGGCCACAATTTCGATTCCAGACATACGAATTTGCTTATCGTACCAACTTTCACAATAATGTTGCAATACACAGATTATGTTAATTCTGCATACACTATGTACAGAATTATTGAAACGGGGCGAGCGAAGCGCGCCGAGTTCCCACAGATGGCGCTAGGGGGAAATCGTGAAATTTTTTTGCCTGTTTCTGTCATTCAGAACTGATCTCCGGTTGGATGGATTTCGACAAATTTTTATTCGATAGCAAAAGTAATGAGGATGTGCCCTTTAGCTGAACGCGAACAACTTCGACGCCATTTTCAAGGTAAAAATGGCAAAAACATGCTCAAAGGTTACTTTGTCAAATGTGGCCATACGGGTATCTTTCTCAGCCCATATCTCGCGACACAGGCTTGTCATTGAAAAACCGAGGCAGAATCAGCTCATCGACATATACAACCTTCTGGACCCCGACTTTTTGGGGACCAGCCCGAATATGGCACATGGTTGACCATTTGTTAGAAATGGCGATTTTTAAATTTTGACATGCTGATGTTGGTTTTGCCTATAACGACTATCTATTACGTTATCAATCAGGAATACGATGGTTTTGTTATTTAGAGTCTAACTTGACTATGTTATACCTTTCAAGATTTTACGATTGACGAACCCGATTTCGAAAATCTAGTGAGCTTTCATTTGGTTATTTGTTGCTTGCAGGGCATCAAGAATAGTCCATACGGGTTATTCGGTACCTTAATACGATGATTTGGTTATCCAGAGTTCAGCACTAATATTTCATGCCTATTCAGATGTTTTCAATGTGCTTTGGGGTTGATGAACCCGATTGCGAGAATATGGTCCGTCTTCAGTAGTGTGTTTACCTATTGCGTACAGGGCATCAGACATAGTCTATATATACATACAGTACCCGCCAAAAATGACCGTCGCATTTCGAGCGATTTGCGAGCGAGTGGCTCGCTCGAGATTTCGAAACTGTTTAATTTTGTAGTAAATTCTATTTTAGAACAGATTTGTTTCGAGCGAGTCGCGAGTGAGCGACAGCCATTTTTGGTGGGTACTGTATATATGTTTTAGGCATGCTGAATACCATGGTTCGGTTATCAAGAGATTAGCACGAATACTTATTGCGTTTTCAGTCGATTTCGATGGGTTTGGGGTCGACAAGATTTTATAGTTTTCAATGAGTTCAGGGTAATTATATACATAAAAGCCTGTTACAAGGCGATTTCACAGAATTATCACTTGATGAAACCACATTCGCCCCGTTACACACTCCCTTGCGAGATACAAGTAATAAAATACATAATATACATTCACTTACAAAAATCAGTGCATAAACAACGAACGCGAAACGCGAAAGAACGCAAACGCAAACAAACGTTAGTTGGTCTTATCAATGTCATCATACACCGTAAAATAAAAAGTTACAATTAGTTTCTTGCGAATGATGCGCTTACGTTTCTTGAGAATGATGCGCTTACAGGACTATTTATCCCATTGAGCCCATTGGTTTCAATGAATTAAATGTACATTGGATATGTGGTGAGGGCAAAAACTTGCTTGGGGTTAAAATCGGTAAATTTTGGTAGCAAACATTGACAAATTCTGATGTTTTCGGCTTAACAGCGCGTACAGGGTTACAATAGGTCCAGCAGTTTTTAGGATGACAACGATATGCAACCTATGTGGCAAGGGCTTACACTGAACCACGTGAAAAATTATGCTTGAAATAGTTTTCCTTGAAACTGGTGATTTTTTCAATTTTAAAGGTTTAAACGTTTTGGGTCATTGGAGGCACAAAATAAATGATGTTATGGCTTTGAGCGAGTTTCCAATGAGAACACTATATGGGAAAATCGCAAAAATTTGTATTTTTGTCTGATTCTGCCACACATAACTCTCATCTTCGGGTGGATAGATTTCGATAAGCTTTTTGTTTCTAGCGAAAACGTGACGATGATGTACACCTCAGCTCCGGTCCCAATTTCAGCGTCAAAATAGTAAAAACCAGGTTTTTAGGGATGCTTTGTAAAATCTGACCATAGGGGTACCAGTGTTTCGCAACACATATCTTATGATACAGGCTTCGCATCGACATACATAATCAGTTCATCGAGGTTTACAGCTTTAATGACCATTATTTTTCGGTGGGCCACTCCCTGGGCTACCCGAATATGGTTCGTCGACCTTTTGCCAGAAATACTGATTTTTCGTACTCGGATAGTTATTGCGTGTTTTTACGTACATCGAGTGTCAATTAGGTTATCAAGCACGCTGGATACAATGGTTTTGCTATCTAGAGTACAGCTTGACTATATTATGCATTATCTTAGAGGCTCAAAGATTTTAAGATCGACAAATACACATTTTAAGATCAATTTCTTAAATATGGGTTTCCATTTGTTTCGTTACGTTTTGCGTGCATCAACAATGGTCTATATATAGATCTTTCGGAGCGCTGAACACAGTGAATTGGTGATATAGAGTACAGCATTACGTAATTCAGGCCCTTCAATGCTTTTCAAAGGAATTTGGATTAATAAAACCGCTTTCCAGAATATAGTACAGTTACAATCAGAATTATGTGCTTTATAAAATCGAAAGCAGATGAAATCGAACGAAACGCAGTCGATCGATCTTTGTTTAAACGAAATTCGTTAAATTAAACGCAAACTAACATTTTTTATTAAAATATATTTATTTCACTACAATCGAAATTCGTTAATTTAAACGCGAACTACCATTTTTTTACGTATTTTTTTATTTTGGCGCAATCGAAATTCGTTAAATTAACGCCTTTCGTTCAAACACAAACGATCGAAATCGAACGCGGCTTCGATCGATTTTTGAGCACTTAATTCTGATTGTAACTGTATGTGTATAATAGTTTGGTTATGTATTGCGTGCACGACATCAAGCATTGTCTACAGGTTTTTCGGTAGACTGAATAGTATAGTTTGTTTATCCAGAGACCAGCTCAAATACTACATTCTTTGTCAGTATTTTTCGATGGGCTTATGGTCGACCAGGTTTTAGGTTATTCAATGCGTTTAAGGCTCTAGGGTGCTATATTCTTCAAACACAGCCTGTTACAGTTGAATATTCAGAATGATAGCTTACAAAAATGAAATCATAATCGGTCCGTTTCATTCTCGAATGCGAGCTTGCTACAGGATTTTTAAATTAAGAAGAAAGGTGTGGGCCAGTAGAAGCAGATTTTCTCCACCAACGAAAATTAAAATCCTTCCAAAAGCACGCATATTTTTATGTCCCTTAGGAAAATAATAAGCTTCTATTCACAGGTATCGATGGAGGTTAGGTTCCTGAGGGCGGGATCACCCTGAAGGCTCCCCCTCCGCCGAAAGAAAATTGTAGCGAAAATTGGATGAGAATAGTGGCAAAAACAGTGGTAATATCAGTTAATAGGGAAATAAGGAAACATTTATTGCAAACTGGGAAACATTGAGGGGGAGAATTTAAGTTCCTAAAAATTTCAGAAATTTACCCTTCTCCCTGGCGACCCACCGAGATTATTCATTATTTATTCCACTAAACTGATAGAGTTTCGACACTATTATGGTTTGTTACAAAATTTGCATGAAACCGAAACTTCGATTCAGGTAAAAACTAGCCACAACCGGTGTCCGAAGTCTGGTAACTACCTCAAAAATATATATTTACAATGGCTTTTCTAAATTAGGCCGGATAGGCTGGGGACATTGTGCTTCTCGGTTCGTGCCCGATAGGAAAACTTTGGATAATTTTGCTGTTTCTGTTAAGAATACCGCCAGTCGTTGATACCGATGTTCGGTAGCTGCTCGCTCGTTCGAAAGCCATTTCTGACGCGTACTCCAAATATTATGAGTGCTGTAAATATTTGGCAAAATATGATAATAATGCGGACTACACCCGCACAGAGAACGTACAGCCAAAAGATGTTTGAAAAGCAACTACACCCTCCTGTACATCAAACAACGCTCGAAATTGGTCATTTTTAACACTAACTAGTTATGTATCACTGTAATAACTATAACTTAGTTTTACAACGTACTCCAATTGGACTTCCACGTCCGAAGCTGCTGGGCCCACCGCTGGTACCCACTGTTATACTAAGGCGTTGATTTCCATTCGGGGTATAATTTACGGGAGCTGACATTGTCGAAGCGTTATACGTTCCAGATATATTAGCCTTATTGGAATTTTTTGAAGATATAGGAGAGCTTAGTTGAGACGGTATCTTAAGACTACCACCATACGTAGAGCTAGCCTGTTGTATTATAGCAGGCTTATTATTAAGCGAAGTGTTAGTCACACCAGTACGCCAATGTTTCGTCTGCGCAAACTGTAGCAGTTCTGGTTTTACTATAGGCATAGTCCGTGGGTCGCTACATGATGAACTACGAAGGGTATCATGATCCATCAGCTTATCGTGGGTGTACCATTCCCGCACAGATACCAACCGAACGAAGTATGGCAG
>JASANE010024409.1:0-15264 GCA_030248225.1 Trileptium ribeirensis
TGTTCTTCGTTCAGTTACGTATTGCTGTGGAGAGCATAAGTACGCCTACGGACTTTTGCGTGTATAGCCAATCAGCTCTCGATAGCATACGTTGATATGCTATATGTGGATAAATACCGCACTACTTAGAACAAAGCTAACACCGGTAATAAGTTTCCCATGCTCGAAAACCCCCCAAGTGGAAGCTATCAACCTCCCAGGACGTCACAATACAATTAGGAATTTTGGATCGACGAATCATGGTGTGCAATGACCCAGTAGCCATGGAACTATGAGTCGCGAGCAAAACCTACACGGGCAACAAGTTTCCCATGCCCTAAAGCACCCAAGTGAAACTTTTCAGCCGCCCACGACGTTAGGAGAAATTTTCGAATGTTGGGTCGAGGAACCACGAGGATGCCATACCTCAAACCCCTTAACTCCAGAACCGGAGCCTTAATCGAAAAACAAAAGCATGTATCATTTTACTATGAAATAAAACCAACCAAAGAAAAATTTCGAAAGTTAAGATAAAAATAACGTTGCTTCCGTGAAGGGTACTAAAATGGGAAAAAACTTTCATTTTTACCTCTGACCCCGAGCCGTAAAGGCACCATTCCCCCGTACACATGAAACCATATGTCGCACAGCAAAACAGACACCAGCACTGACTTTCCCATGCCCGAAAACCTTCAAGTAAAACTCTTCAGCCACATAGGACGTTATTATTAAGTCTTTCCCGAGTTATGGCCGATCACACACACAGAGAGACGGAATTTAAAAGCTTTCATCCCTGCAAAACACAATCTCCACTACGTTACACTACGTTCTGATTATTTGTAATGTCGCAACAAGTGAAACTGTACCCATAAGCGTCCAAGGTTTGTAGGATTAGAGGGGTTAACACGTTCTGACGAATGTGGCTAAGACCTGTGTTGTCAGCCTGCGGGAAGATATGTATATGTAATTTTCGGGAGCTACAGAAACAGGTTGGTGATAACGAATTACTAGGCTTAGCTTTAGAAAAGGAAACATTATAAGATTAATCGAAGGAGGAAAAACTTGACATGATACGTTCGAGGGAATCTCGATTGATTACAATCCATTGCATGTTCTACCATGACCTGCATAGGCGTTCGTTACCAGCATCTCCGCGGAATGTCTCTGAATAGCGTCTACATCTATGTAAGCACTGTCCGTTTCCACGTTGTATAGGCTCATTCTCGGGGTCTTGTCCAGTTCGGTGGTGCGTCAGCCAGCAGTATTTTTTGTTAGTCGAGTATCAACCATTTTTGTGTATGGGCCAGGCAATGTTGTAGTTGCGACATATTTGGAAACATACCTCAAGTTGGAAATTGTGTTGGCCAAGCCGTACAGAGCGGACTTTGAAGTGCTACTGAGTCGCGTTACGCCCAGTACTCTACACAGGCAATTGCATTCAAAGACTTCCAACTTGAGGTATGTTGAATGCTTGGGAGTCCAGTCTCAGCACCGTATAGAAGAAAAGGGATGACTATAAACGATTATAGATTATTATGCCACATAAATGATTATACATTATTACGCCACATGACTGAGCTTTATATTTCGTTAAGACCAAGTGGGTCTAATTTAGACGATATAATTTATTGATATTTGAGCGATAAAACGACAAAGAAGACTAGTTTAGCGGTGCTGACTTCAATTTAAACTTCTAATACGCATTTTAAACTAATAATTTATTGTTGGCAAAGAAATTAATGGTTTCCACTGATTGTTGTTCTATAAAAGAGCACGGACTAAACGTTAGCGACAAACTGTACGCTCCAAATCAGTTCAAATCATTTAACATACCGCAAAATATACAGTGGGCTTGCCAGTAGATCCTGCTGTGTGACTGCATAATTGCTGGCGAACCAAGAGATCGACCCCAAGGTACATGTATTGTCGTTAATTGTTATATCGTATTCAGCGCTTTTGCAACGCTTACAGCGAAAAGGGCGCTTTATAAATGCCTTATTATTATTAAAAGTGGAGGGGCCGGTAAATAAGTGGAAGGGACCGGTCGGTTATATTCATTTTGGTAAAACAACGTAACGCCCTTTGGATTACCTGGGCCTCGAGTCTGCTCTAAGCTGTTCTATTTTCTAACGATATAACGTAACCCCTGTCAGCGTTTCCTGGGCCACAAAATCTAAGCGTTCGACAATGCCTAAGTTTTGGGCTAAAAATAAGCCTTTACATTTGCCTATACCTTAGATCAAGCCTAAGGCCAAGCCTTAGACTAAGTGTAAGCCTGCAACTAGTAAGACTTGGTCTAAGTCTAATCCTTAAAGCCATAGATTCGGAACCTTAAACTAAACCTAACTCTTAGACCAAGCCTTAAGCTCAGACTAAAGGCTAAGCTGTCGAATAAGTCTATAAGCCTAAACTTAAAATATTAAGGCTATGCTTTAGACTAACCCTAACCTAGAAAGACAGCATTAGTCCAAGCCTAACTAAGCCTTAGACTTCTAGCAGGAATTCAATAGAAAAAATGTTGGAAATCATAATGCTTCAGAATTTAAGCTAAAAATTTTCAAGTTCTATTCCTTGTTGCTCAAAGCAATATGCTAGAAAAGCTTGAACAGTGTTCACGTACTCAAATTACCAGAAATGTAGAAAATGTTTCCAAATTTTGCGCTTAAAATATAGCCAGGTTTTGAATCGGATGATGGATGAAAAATAGAAATAGACAGGAAACAGTAAGTACAGGTGTTGAATCTAGGTGCACTACCGGATCCAGAGGGGCTCGACATTTTGACAGCCTAAGTTGGGTCATAAGAAATATATAAAAAATAAAATATAAATATGCAAGAGTGACATATTGATCAAGGATAGGTCGAGGTCCGAGCTCCCTTTCTGCCAAAAATTTCTGGATCCGCCTGTGTCTGGGGGCACGCTACGATAACACACGTAATAAAACCCCGTTCCTGCAATAAAATGTTCATTCCTAAATAAAAATCATCTGAGTGCATATTCTGGGCCGGGTGGGGGGGGGGGTGGGGCAGAACGAAGGGTTTAACCCTCTAACTAGTTTACCGGATGAGGCAAATCAAAAGGCTTTACGCCTCTAGCTTGCCTATGTAGTGGTGAAGGTAGAAAGACACGTTTGCCGTCTAGCTTAGTTACCCAAGGAAAGGGCAGTTAAGGGCATTGTTCAAGTACCCGATAACTCGGTTTCATTTGTGCACTATCCTTCTGCTATTTCTTCCCATGTTTTATTAACTTTCTTAATCCATGGATCACAGAGTCTGCCTAACATACGGACCGCACGATAAATCTGGCGGCTTCTATGATGTTTCATTACAGTAAAGGCCGATGTATACGTTCTGGAATAGTGGCCTGTCATAAACCCATTTTAAAACGCGGCAAATGATTCTTTTGACAACAGCAATAACCATATAATAAAGAGTGATATATATTTATTTCTCCTGTTCGTTTGATGTTGTTGTGTTTTAATGTGTTGTTACACATTGGGTTTGGCGGGTTATTAAACGAAAAACAGCGTTGTACGGAGCGGCATTTTGTCTTTGATGTTTTGAAAATAGGGTAATTTCAGTTATTTAACTACACACAAATATGTGTATACTTGCCGTACACAAGGCATTTTATGTATCCATCTAACTACGTTTATACTACAAAAGAAATCCGTTGGTACATAACCGAGCAACGATGTGTTCGTTATAGATACTTCGCTTCTGAGTCTTTTATCTATTCACAAATATATTCGCAGTATTATGAAGATTTTTTGTTTTTGAAGTATAACTTGGCTCATCAAGTGTTGTTTTAAGGAAATAATTCGTATTTTCTAATGGTTCAAAGCATGGGCATAGCAGTTGGCGCGCTGACCGCCGTGTCGTACCCCTGGGCATATCAAGCTCTTGGAAAAGTGGGTGGGGGCGTCCACATTCTTTGTTATAAAGCCATTAGTTTATTTTTTCACATCTGTGCAAAAACAAATAAAACAAGGATTTATTATGCAAGAAGGATAAAGCGACATCAAGTATAATAAACAATTACGCCATTAAGGGAGCAAAACTGCTTACAACTGACAAAAAGAGAAGTAATCGTTAAATTGAATTAAAGTTTAAAAAACTTAACACTTAAATTAAAACGGAGGGCCTTTTGCGGCGCTCCTGGTAGTACCCATGTTCTTGATTAGTGGCGGCCAGATTTTATACAAAATTAGATATTTTTATGCAAAAATATTTTTTTCATTTGCAGCCGCCAGGTTAATAAAGTAGTATGCCACAATACGCTGATTCTACCTCCTGCTTGGCGATGCCCCCAGTGTGAAGTTGCTGAATCGTGCAATTTTCGATTTTTTTGAGGCGATTCAGTATGAAATAGAATGAGAAAGAGCTAGATGATCCCGCTCCAACTCGTCTCTTTATGAACCATATCCCGTTCGGCTCTTGGCTCTTGCTAATAAAAGTACGATTTTCTAATAACCGAGCATATACATGATACGTATAATGAGATGAACCATATATAATTGCTTTTAAGAGCCGAGCCAGGCTAATCTCAATTTTTATTCGTATTGGAAAAGTAATTCCTTAAACCTTTACTGCAGAGAATAATACATTTGTAACTGCATACATTGCGAAGGGATGTGCTAACGGATAATGTGAACTTCACCCGTTACAGTTAAGTGGCAGAAGCCGGTGTTGCTGTAAATGTATTATTGCCTGAAAAATATGCGCCATCAGGTTTTTTTACCAATATTAAACAATATGACCACAGCCGTTGCATTTTAACACTTTGTTTCTTAAAATGTCACAGTGTATTATGGGGCTTTATAAGTACTAGTACAGTGTATCGGTAGGGTCGGCTTGCGTTTGCAAGAGCGTTGATTTTTCGCAGGCTTTGCCACGTTCATTATGGGGATCAGTTCAAGTTTTCAACCCTATAACAGAGGGGGACGGGGAAACTTGAAACGAGCACTATAGTGGGGGAAAAACTTGAAAAGATATTCTAGTGAGAAAACTTGAATTGATCAAAAATTAGAACCTCTGGAACTTTGCCGTTTAAAACCATACCTAACAATGATTTTCAAGTATTTAAACTGTGAGGTGGACATCACTCCCGGCATTCTTAATATTTACTTAACACGATCACCAACGCTCACAGTAGAACATTAGGTAAAAATCTCAAACCAATGCATTGAAACGTAGTTTCACAGTAAGAGTTGTTGATGCATGGAACCGTCTGCCCGATTATTTCCTAGGCCAGCCATTTTTCAGATCGCGAAATTCGAGCAACTCCAAATAGCTTTTACATAATGTCGACTTGTATTCATTCCTTCTATTCAAGAGATACATGTGATCAGATGTAGATGGGCTCGCCCTCTTTCTGATTCTTCACATTTATTGACGTAATTTTTGATATTAGATTATATTTTAGTATGTTTTATTGAGGCTATATGTTTTATTACCGTATAAAAGTATTCATTACTTCCATAAAATTATTTGTTGTTGTTGCATAAAGCAGGAACAAATTGCAATATAATCAAGCAATAAGCTCCATATCAGGGACTTTGGCAGAAAATTTCAACCCGGGGCACCAACGCATTGTGGGGGTCACCGCAAAATGTGATCTGACGATAACATGTGGGAAAACAATTTTGTTGCAGTTGTAAACTAGGGGAAGCGCCAATGTCAAGCTGAGTGCCCCAGACCATGAATAAATGAACTTATCACAGTTTGTCTCATCTGTAGCAATCTCTCCAAGAAATTATTTCATTCCTTCGTTATTTTCTAACCAATATTTTCAAGTTTTCTGCGGAATAATATACAACAAACGTATGTCTAGTAAACTGAGGCAACAGGAGACAGAGCGAAATTGTCTAGTCTACACTCCGTGCTATGGAAGTACGTACATTCAGTGTGACGCAGTTTACTCAGAGCTGTACAGAGGAAGCGATTTTTACGTAGGCTTGGCGAGATAGACAAGCGGTAACTTAATGGGTAAATCATTTATTATCTTCTTCAAACTCTTCAAAGTCACAGAGAGACTAATATCATCGCAATACAAGTTCAACGTAAATTTTTTAGCAGAATTTAAATCCACAGTACCTTTATTTCTTCTGCAGTTTGTTTTACAGTTTATATAATTTTTGAAATCCAGGTTCCTGTTCTGATTATGTCTTGTGCTTATAAAAATAGGTTAGGCCAGTTATTGAGTATTCTGCAGCTACGTGTGTCTGGTCGCCTGTATTCTTGATCTTGATCCATATTGATGTAATGGAAGAAGCTCGTTATTTTACTCGCTACAATTTCTTTCATGCCAGATTTAAACCTGTGTTCTATCTGCTACATTTAGATAAGCCAGTTGTTCAATCACTTGAACTTGGGTTGCATTTTGCTTTACACATGGTTTGTAGGTGCGTATAAAATGAGAGAAAGGTGGAGAACTGTCCGTAACCCGTAGATACCCGCAAGCACCAGCACTGCGATTTGGGCTGGGTCATGTTTTCATAACAGCAGCAGCAGTGGTTAGGTGTCTGACAAAAGGCCGCGAAGAACCCACACACAAATTAGTTGCGACTCATTCTTTCAAATTATTAGCCCGTTATCGGGGTAGACTGGGTTGATATTTTTCAGTATGCATTGAATAAAAAATTCATTGATATGTGAGGGTCACCGTAGGGGCCCACGCCCTAGCGTAGGGTATAATGGGCGCTAACGCTGGCACTGTCCTCGGTTGTGCAGGGTGAGTTGAGGGGGAAGTCGGATCCTGTATTTTTAGGGGAGGTCGATCGTACAACTGTGGTAGTTTCCATCGCAAGAAAAATGAGGAATGTAACATGCACCACGCAAGATACGATTGAGGGTTAATGAGTTTGAACTTACCAGTGCAAATCAGGTACTAAGCCGAAAAGGGTTGTCGTCCCTAACACGGGTTAACATTAGACAACATTAGTCTTCCAAGCGTTTTTGAAGTTTGGCTTATTATGGCGAGGATCAAACGTGGAAATTTAACACATTTCTGTTCGCTTACGCCAGGGGGGGGGCTTAAACAAGATGGAGGGTAGTCCCCGTCCTATTTGTGGCTCAGCATGGTAATAGCTAGAACCTCTATAGTTTCGTACAGCGGTCCTTAGTAATTGTTAGGACCTCCCAAACGTTGACCTTGGCTACGCCTATAACTTCCACCTTCCAAGTGTAAATCCTGAGGTTGCTCCACGTCATGCCAATCCGGGACTCACCCGTTTAGACTGCAGGGAAGTATGCTTTTTCATTATGCAGTACTATTATAAAAGAGTAGCTGAAGTTATGCATATAACGTAGTAAATTTGAAGCTGTTCGTTCGGGAAATCAAAACTTCATATGGGCTTATATTGCAGAATACACACATTAATGTTTTTTATTATATACGAAAATGTACTTATTCATACCTAGGTTAAGTATATTATCGATATTATATGGCAATATAATATGTATATATAAATATTTTTATTACCCACATATTATACACATATACAGTTTTATTGGGCGTTGAAGAGCAAAAAAACCATTAAGTAGGAGCATTGTGAGATGTGATGACAACAAGAAGCAGCCTACAACAGGCGGCATTTTCGCCTTTGAAGTTTTATTGTTGGTCATAAACATTGTCATATACATTTATTTATGTGCACGTTTGGTTTTTTTGTTTGCACTAATGTTTGGTGGTTCGATTTGAACGTTGGACATGTTTCTATTTATGATGGTGAAGACATACTATAACGTGTACTTAAGTAAAGAACTGTGAGTTTAAATTTTTTTGAAAGGTGTATTGGGTATCACAGTATAAATTGTATAACACGTCTCTTTTATCCAAAGTTATTGCAATGTTGCAAAAGCGCCATGTAAACAATATCAGTACTGGTAGTACCGGCTGAGATATTTTTGGCCCGGCCGTTCGAAATTAGATTTGGTCCGGCGATTTAAGCATGCGACACGGATTGTTTATATTTGGATGTAGCTGCGTCCAAAATTCATCTCTGGAATGTATTTAGCACCGGACTCGCATTTGCTGACTCTGTGGAGTCTTTCAGCTGACTGATAACAAGTAGAATGGGTCTTAGTGTTGATAGACGGAAGAGTGTGAAAGTGCCGGATATTCAGGCTCGGCTCTTTCTGAACCATGTCGGCATCGGCACCGCTCTGCCGATGGAATGTTCGGATCGGCGTGTAGCCTCGTAATAATACAAGCGATTCAAAGGAAAAGATTATATTAAAACTATATATAATTGCTTTTAAGAGCCCAGCTGAGTTTATCACGGCTGGTTTTACTGTTTACTGGGTATCGTACTACCTAGCTATACATCAGCTGTTATAATAATAACAACAATATGATTTGTTACCGATTAAACCAGCCTTACTACACAGATCTGTTATGCACTGCCCATTACCACACTGTCCATGTGAAATATAGACCAGATGAAAAAAACCGTTACACTAAATTGATATACTTACTGACATGTGGTATACAAATAAACAGATAACACTAGAGGACACCCGCTCAAACTAATAAAGCCAAAATTTCAAACCAATACATTGAAACATTGCTTCATTTGTAGAACAGTAGAAGCGTGGAATTCACTTCCTGAAAAAATGAACGCGAGACCACTTGTAAATGCAGCTGCAACCGCTGCTGAATTTAGAAAACTGCTTGTTAACGTGGACTTAAAGACTTTTCTATTCTATGCTCGAAACTTAGATTAGGTTAGAAGTAAATGGTTTTGCTCCCTTTCTAACCTTACTTTTATTGATAGTCACAACTTCTATTTTATCTTCTTTTGATATGTTTTATTTTTATCTCATTCTATATATCATGAATATGTACGATTATCAATAAATATTAGTAGTAGTATAAGATTGGAAATGGAATAGAACCACTTACAGCTGATCACAATTTGAAACGATAATGCACGAGTACACTTAAGCTGCACCCATCGACCATTCTATTTTGTAAAAAGCTGGTACCAAATCGCAAGGATCCAGTGAAATTCCCCCCCCTTTTCCATCAAGTGTAGATTTTCCCCTAAGCGTATCATGTTTACTTTGCCCCTCCCCCTTCCGTTATAGTGGCTAAAAACCACACCCGGAGGAAATATTAAAAGTTGAAAATATAGAAAATAGATAATAGTTCAACGAATCGTGAGAAAATAAACACTGACAGTAGGTGTTTCAAGTAGGAATTTTTTCCGCGAAGTCGCCTGCGAGTACTTCAAGCGACATCCGGTACACAATATTAAGTTAAATATATATTATTAAATATTAAATTGGAACAAGTGAAGTTTACCCCCCTCAGCTTATCAAGTGAACTTCCCCCCCCCCCTATAACGGAGGGCGGAAAACTTCACTTGATCCAATCGCAAACTCTTGTTGCGAAACAAATGCCAAAATTTCATCGCTTTTACATTAACAGAAAATTGGCAAAACACAAACAAGTACCAAAAAGTATGCCTTGTGATTGAACAGAATTTTGACGATTTCGAATTGACTATTCGTAATACCTATGAGCTTTTCATTTGTAGTTGTCTCAGTTCACGAACAAATTTAACGTAATAGTGATGTCACAAATTTATCGGTCCTGTGGTTTAGTTCGCAATGTTCACAAAACCAGTCTTACCCAAATCCGGTAGATTTTCGTTCGCAAAACAAATTGGTACTTTTCGTTGAATTTTCGCGAACACAAATTTGATGGATTTCTGTCGTAGCGTTGCGTGTTTGGGATGTTTCGCACCGCATTACGGTTAATCGAAAAACGTTCGGTCACACTGTTTTAATTTTAATAGCAAAATAGGATGGTTGGTGGGCGTGGGTTAAGTTTAATATCGCATAATGGTAACAACAACATATAGCCGCTGCACATAAAGAATCATGTAGTACCATTTGCGATTTATGTATATAACCATGTGATTTTTGAAAAAAAGATTACGTATTCAAAAACTTACAGTTCAGACATGCACCTTAGTATGCAAGCAAAAAAGTTCACAGAAATATAATTCAAGCAAATATATAACCATATTTTGTATTTCGAACAAAATTTTTGATAGCATTAGGAAGGCTTCAAGGACTGCCTCAGAACTGATCATATATTTGTATCGAAATAGGAAACATAACTAGAAATATAAATTATAGTTTCAAAACAATAGGGCAGAAATTATGACAAGTCGACAATTTCTAAGCGAATGAATGAGCTATTTGTTCCCAAAATGTTTAGGTAAAGAATTCCAGGCAGTAATTACTCAGACTTCGAAAGAATGATTTAAATCATTCGTTTTCAAATTCTTTTTTATTAGTTTCATCGATTTTCCTCGCGTTTATGATACGCTTGACATTTTCAGCAGGTTTTTGCAGGCATCAATATCTGAATTTAAAATTTTTCATTTTGTACCATAGTAAGATCGATATAAATTCGACGTAGTTCAAGCGGATAGAGATTTAAAATACTAAGCCGTTCCCTGTGTAATGTACGTTTGTCCACTGTAGTCTGACAAACAGTCGGCGAATAAAATATCTTTATAATCTCTCAGAATAATCAATATCACTTTGCTGGCACGGATATATACTTCCACACGAAACTGACTGTTGTTTAAGACAGATTCTATCAATTTTAAGAGATGCCCTGTAATGCCAAACGATAAAAGTTTGTGCGATATCGCATCAAACGCTTTGGTAAAATAGATATAGACAATATCAACTGAATTTCTTTTGTCCAATGAATTAGACCAGCCATCGAAACATTCCAAAAACTGTGTACATGAAGAACGCTTTGCTAGAAAACCCTGTTGACTTTTTGCTATCAAATAGTTAGATGAAATGTAATTTAGTAAGTGTTCATTTACTATCGATTCCATAAGTTCGAAAGAGCTAGATAAGACTGAAACTGGCCGATAGTTAAGTGGCTCATATGTTGATACTTTCCTGTAGAACAACGTCCTAACAGGAGCACATGTTAGGTAAAACGCCATTTATGAATGATTGTTCAAAAATATGAGAAAGTGGGATACACAGAACATCTCGGAGTTCTTTTAAAAAGTACCGAGGAAACTCGCCCACAGCGTGACTGTGTTTATTTGTTGATTTTCCCATGATAATTCAAAACCGTTTGTAGCATGTGTTAATGCAGGAAGCTTCAAATCCTCCGGAGTAAACATAGTAGCAAAAGCGCTTAGAATATCAGAACGTTGATCATCATCACTAATAAGCTCATATTGAACATTTTCCAAGCCCTGATACCGCCCTTACGAAGCACTTGTTATTGACGTGTTTGCAGAATTTATTTCGATCAACCGGTTCAACCAACGAGCTTCGTAATTATCAAAATTTTGTATATTTCAAAATACCAAAACAAATTGGGTTATTCAGGAATATACCTGTCAACCACCATCAGCCTCAGTTTAGCGTCGAGCATTAGGTCAGCAATGTCCAGTGGCTAGTGTTCGGTACAAGAACGATATATTAAACCACAGGTAAATGTGGCGTACGAAGACAGATATATAATGGAGGAAATCCGCAAGGGGTTGTTCCTCTTACAGCGGACTATAGGTTTTTGAAATAATGTTAAAACGGTGTATGCCTAACATCTTTCAGGCCTTTTAAATGCTTTCGTATATACTGGGAGCGTCTGTAACAAAATTGCTTCCAATACTGTGGTTATAATTTGTATTCATTTATAGCACATACAGTAGACTAGTCGGTAGTGGAACTACATTTGTGAGCGGAGCTTGGGCTGTGGCATTACGAACGTAATCAATTTTATGTTCTTCAAATAACTACATTGCATAGGGCATAGGGCTTTATCATGGGGTAAAAATATTATATTTGAATTCTTCGACCCAAAAACCCTATAATGATTTGATCGAAACGACTCTATTTCAATAAATAACACAAATATTGCAAAATTCTCTATTTTAGCTGCATAAGCTTAACTAATTAGCTAATTACTAATTAACCACTCAAATTTTTTAATCCCAAATATCAGGTGTACACTCTGACATGGTAGACTTTCAAACAAAAAAAAAGTTTTTTTTAAATCGGGTCATTGGTTCCTGAGATCCGTCGGACCGAACGAACGAACGGACGGACATCGACCTTTTTACTCCCAGACAGAAAATATAAACGCTTCGCTCGGCTTCGCCGAACTCCGCTCAACTAGATGCTTCACGGGAACCACTAAGTTTCTACTGTTTAAGAAATATTTCGCGGTGTGTAGTATATTGTTTAGTCGTTAAAAATGTTTGTATAATGTTAGCGTATCGATTACGCGACTTCATTGATTTGTGTTAAGCTTCTCAACAACGATATTTATTATACATAATTACCACAGCAAAACAATTTCTTGATGACATCTTCTTATTGTAGCCGGCAAAGACACGGAATTTGTGGCATTTTCGGTTACACATGGGTGTTTGTGCTTTTTGCCCCTCGTAAAATTTTGGACTCTGCCTAGTTAAGTCTAATTTGGTATTTTCTTTTCACTGGTTAAGCATACGTTCATACACAAATAACTACTAAAAATGGTGCCGATGTGAGTTGAACCCATAGCCTCTGGATTGGTGGATCGGGACGGACTATTGAATGACATGCAATTTAGAATTAAAACAAAATTTTGGAGACAACGCGAAAGGCAAATTCAAAATACTCTTAGCACCTGCTCTTTTATCACCTTAGTTAGTTAATGTTCAACCTTATATCCATAAAATCGGCCAAACATTCAAAGAAACTATGTAAGTTAATGAGTGGTTATTATTACCTACGGTAAACCCAGCTGTAATGACCGGTTATTAAACTCAGATGTCATTTCTGCCGATAAGCATTTCAAATATGGATGCTCTGTGGCCTAACTTAACTACGTACCTATCTAACATACGGCTTATTCAAAATGAATGCTGGTCTGTAGGTGAGTGTAACGAATAAATGCCTCGCTTATCATGACTCATACATTCAACACGTAGTAAAATAGCCGTTTGCAATCATAATTCAGTAATCGTTTAAGGAAAATTCCTGAGTACGAATGTTGATGCACCTTGTTGGACTAGTCGGAGTGCTTGCTATAAAGTATCTTATACCTGGCCATTCTATATAAGGTGATTAACGAAAAACTTCTATGATCTAGCCTTCATGCTGCTGTGACATGTTTTCCTTTTGATTATAAATATTTCAAGCTGACGCAAAAACTTCCATTTGTAGGTCTGTTTTATATAACTGCTTGTTCAGATTTTTTGTGTAGAACGACAATAAATAAAGATCGAATGATATATTATGCTGACACAGCAGACTACTCAAGCAAATATCTGTAATAGCGATAACGAAGTATACGTTATATTTGAAGTTGATGAACAAGAAATCGAGCAAACAGCAACAGTATCGACAAATTATTCCAGTCGTTTAACAACTGGTCCGGAGTTCTCACTACCGTCAGTATCAGACGATGGTCAAGACCTAAATGGAACTGCCCTTGGGTCCAACAGCGATCCGACGATAACAACCGGATTATCGACGCGCCGCCGCAGCGTTGGACAATGTTGCCGCATCTGTCCGCGGGGCTACGGCGTCCGGCTTCCGTGCAACGCATTCCAGATATCGTCAGAATGCGAGCGATGCGTTGAGGGGGCGTCCTATTCGGACCAGCCGAACCATAGTGGGGCTTGTCGGCGATGTCCGCATTGCGGTGCGAACTCACATGTTATACGTCGATGCGAATTGGCTCGACCGACGTTGTGCGAATGTGATGCTGGATTCACTCGACGACAGTTCGATGATCACTTGCTGGTGCATCCAGATGATAGTGCCGGTGGTGCCATATGGACACATCAAAGGTACGGCGATGTAGCAATGAAGGCGGTTACTAGTACTACTGCTACGTGTACCATGTGCGGTCGATGTAGTAAGGGTCATGGCGTCGTACGGCAGTGTACGTCGACGCGTGATACGGTGTGTCGCGAGTGTCCGCCTGATACGTTTTCAGACCGGATTTCGGCGATCGACTCGTGTCGTCGGTGTCGACAACGATGTCCCGACGGCTTTTGGATGGTCAGTGAGTGTACGCGTATTCACGACGCTATTTGCGAGCGTAAGTTTCTTGTATATTGTTTCATCTAAGTGCTGTGCTTTGTTGGCGCAATATGATACGTGTGTCGTGTATATAAGGATGTGTTTACATTGCGTATGCTCCGATGCGCATGTGTATTGTATATAGAGTGTTCACATTACATGGAATCCGATACAACATATACGATTTTATGGCACCCGGAATCGGATGATGATGGCTGATACAAATACACATGCAGCATCTACACATATCGGTGAACGTAGAGTTAAGGCGTATCGGATCGGAAGCAATGTGAACACGGATCGGATTGAAACAAATCGGTTGAGACGCGATGTGTGGACGACATAACAGTTGTGTGGCTCCAATTTCAGGTTTATAAGCAACCTTTAATTGATGAAGAAACACCGACACATAGAAAGAAGCAATAAATTAAGGTCAAGGAGATGATCATTATAGCCGCATTCCAAGACGGTGAGATCCTTTATTTCTTTGTCCAATGACCAAAATGCGGAAAGCTGTAAAATTTAGAAATAACTTTGTGGAAATCTAGAAATGCATTGACCATTTTTCACATGGAACCCTACAAGCGGTTGCCGCATTTTATGCATGCCAGACAAATGCTATATATATATATACTGCTTTTATTGTATTCTACAATCCTAACCACCTAGATGCAATTAAATTGAAAATCTGCTAAAATGTCGTTACTTTTGGTCCAAGATTAAGCAGTCTTAACGCCCCCGCACCGCCGCATAGCTTCCAAGAAGATAACATATGCTACACAGGAAAATAATGAGACCAATTATGAACTGGCGCAATTCCAAAAAAAGTGGGGGACAGTAATTTGCAAAAACATATAATCTACAATCACGTACGTTTATTACAGAGCATTAAAAATTTTATCAGTCATAAAAGTGGAGGGGACGATTATTTAAGTGTCAAGAAGTGGAGGGTATTTGTCCCCCCGTCCCCCCTATAATTGCGCCTATGCAATTGTGTGTTTTAATGGATAAAAAATGTTTATAAGCCATTTACTCAATTCAGGGATCATAGAAATCAATAAGTTTTCCTATATTTTGATATGGCAATTTTTTAACTAGTTCATAGCGCGAAAACATCAAAAGAGTGTCGTCGTCGTCGTGCACAACTGCATCTTAATTTACCTGTAGAATAGAAAACATACGAAAATTCGGCAATCAAATGATGAATGAGATTCGCTTT
>JASANE010024412.1:0-29867 GCA_030248225.1 Trileptium ribeirensis
CCTATGCTTGCTAAATTTTTGTTTGTGTCAATTGTGGACGCCTGTTTTAATAATTGTTAAACCTGAACTTAAATACTAGAACAAAACTTTGGCAAACACATGGTTAATCAATGCTTTGACATTAGATTTTATGGATATTTTGTAGACCCACTCATCTAATTGTGTAATATCGGTACCTTTTTAAAGTTAGCTAGGTGGAGCTAATGGCTAAAATTTGTTGGGTGCTTACTTTGCTTCTAACTCATATTACCTTCGTTTGAGACAAACGATAAGGCTTGTTTTATTGTTGTATGATTTAAATCCTTACGTGCGGTAGTTCGAGTAGTATCGTTAATTCTTCGGTAGCAGTGTTGGAATCACATAAATCTTGACACTTCGCAACGAATAATTTGTTGTCACTTTTGCGTTGAGATTTATAAACAGAAGATGTATGGCCTTTTGCAGTGATAAGTTCCAAAATTTCATACGTCTCACCGCTAACGGCTGTAAACGATATCATCATTAATTTAGGTATGCAATTCAAAAAAGACGGCGAAATCATCCGAACAATAATTCGTTTAATACTCTACCACCAAGCAGGCAAGATTTAGATTGTTGTATTAATCGAACGTTTGAAATGTCAATATTGAGCTCTAGAAGAGAAAATACATACGAAACAGTTGCAAGCGAGGCATCTCATGTGTATGAGGCTCCGGTTTTTATGACAAACCACGAATGGTCAGCCTTTTCGTCATCAGATCCAGTGTATCAAGAGACAACAGAGCCAAATGAAGTTAGGTCAGTCGTTCGCACATCTATTTAGAATAGATTACGCATTGCATGCTTGAATGTAGCACATTTTCCTTACTGTTTAGCTTAGCATATAAAATATATTTTTTCTAATACTGTTCCTAACTGTAACTTAGTAGTAAATTTATTAAATTTCAGTTCATCACCGTTCAGCGGCTTTTCGTCCGCAAACGCTCAACGTCCAGTTTTGAATGATAGTGATCTCTATGAACGGTTAGATATTTCAACTAGCTATTGTATTTTTAAAGTGATTTTGGTGTTTTTTGATCGAAAATTTATATTTGGAGCACTTGATATTTTGTGTTAAACTTGTTGTCCAATTAAAAATTCAACATATGATCAGCTGATTATATTACAAAAATAATGCCTGCGTATCAAGTTTTCTGTCGTGAATTATCTATATATCGTTGAATATCTTGAGCTAAAATGCTAAAATTATCTAAGCTAAAATATTGAGCAAGTTATTAGAAAACCTCAATGCATGTAAACGCTGAGGAATTTTTAACGAAAATGTTAATTTGTGAGTAATAAAAATTTTCAGATATCCTTGTTGCAACCAAAAAATTCAACTTTTGATTGACAAATTTTAGCTCAAATATTCCTGCGGATCTAGCTTTGTCTCACCGAATAACCTATATGTCTGATAGAATTTTTCAATTTTGAGTAATACTGACGGAGTTATGAGCGAAATATAAATATCCTAAATATGTAAATATAGCAACACCGGCAAATTTTGATCCAAATTTTAAATTTAAAATTGTCAGTAACAGCAAAAAATTTAACTTTTGATTGGAAAATTTTAGCTCAAAAATTCCTGCGGATCTAGCTTTGTCTCACCGAATTACCTATATGTCTGATAGAATTTTTCAATTTTGAATATTATTGAGGGAGTTATGAGTGAAATTTAAATATCCTAAATATTCAATATAGCTATATTTAGCTACCGTGCAAATTTTTAAATTATGAAAGACGAAAATTTTCAGTCAAACTCGTTGCAGCCAAAATTCAACTTTTGATTGACACGTTTTATGTCAACAATTCCTGCGGGTATAGCTTTGTCTCACCGAATTACATATATGTCTGATAGAATTTTTAAATTTTGAATATTATTGAGGGAGTTATGAGATTTAAAATTGAAAAATTAAATAAAGGGCAAATTTTTAAATTTTGGAGGGAGTTATGAGTGAAATTGGAAAATCAAAAGTATTGCTATTTATGAAATGATTTTTTAAATTTGCCGTCTTTTGTATTAGCTTGAGGATTACCTACATAACGTATCATCCTACCCTATTTTACGTCTAGAACTGAAGCTGTTGAAATTTGCAGACCATAAAACCCATTATGTTGTTATCCTGATCGGAACTATTACCTCGGCCCCCAGCGGATAGCACCATCTGGCCGCCCCGTGACTCTGGCTGTAGCTTCGGTAAATATTCGTTACAGGGCAACATAATTCGATTTATGGTCATTAAATTTGAACATTTCAATTGAAGACCGGAGACATCTCAGCGAGGCGTGACTCAGTATTCATAGTCCAGTTCACCTGGCAAATGCTTTAAGTAGATGTAAAAAGGTGAACAGAGATAAAATGTGGTGAAGTTGGCATGTCTACCATTGCCTGAGGTTGCCGGAAGCATCACAGGTTTGCCTCCTGTGATGTGTTCCTGTCGAGTCCTTAGTATGTGGCTTCACAGGGGTCCTCGCGTGCACATGGTGCAAAGAAACAACACTCTCGCCCTGATCCACACCGTGCTGTTAGATTCATACGACCAACCTCACTTCACCACATAATTTTATTTTTGTCCGTGATACTGTATAGTCTATGTATCAATCGGACTGAAAGTGCACCTGGCTTGCTTGTGTCCTTATTCAAGACAATTTGCATGACATTTTCTATGACAGAACTAAATATTTTTGTTACAGCCAAGATCTGAGTTACATAATTTGTCTGAATCTTATTTCAGCGACCCTATTGTCACCGATCGACTAAACGCGTGCCGTCTTTTTGGACAACGTACTAGAGACGCCGATGGTAACAGAAGCGGAATATCTAACGCGGCTGATCGCAAAAATGTACGTTACGGTTCTAGATGTGAACAAGGTGTGGCTGCCGAAGAAGGTACTTCAGTGGAACCAACCGTTAGCAGTGGTGTTAACAATGCTGAAGGCAACGGTGAAAGAAATGTTGCATGCTACACTATAGCTACTGTGCATCACAATGACTTGCCAGCTATTAACGAAGATGCTGCAAAATCAGGAGCGAGCGTCATATGTGATAATTTTGAGGATAGCATTGTATCTGTTGAGCTTTGTAATTGAGCTTTTTTCTTCACTTTCCATATGTATTCAAAAATTTTGGTGTTTTGTTAGCTAAAGTGTTCGGTTGTGAAATCGTGTGCCTTGTTGGTTTTGTATTTCAGGAAAATGATGTATTTTTGAAGTTATTTTACATAGAAAGCCTGCAGAATAATATCTGAAATATCAGTCTTTAAATTGTGAAAAAATACAATTAGGTGATGCCTTGATATGGTGAAACCACAAATCAAAATTTGCTTAAACTACGTTTAATGTTGAAATCAAGACTGATTGCCATATCTAATATTTCCTTCTTTATACGTGCAAGACTGTTACATTTGCAAAAACGATGCTTTTGAATATAATTTACAAGTGGCTTCGCTTGTTCCGTACTGTTCGTGGTCCAGCGTAATGGTTCAGGTAAAATATTCTGTCTACGTAAGTATATTCTATGGGTGCACTGAAACCAAAATTATAATAAACCGATTTTGGTTTGTGTTTCGACTGTGTCAGTGAAAACCTTATTGTAGTTTGTACCTAGCGATTAAATGTTGTGTAGTTGGTATAGAGATTAAGGATAAATCTGATACTGTTTCCATGCTTATGCACTTTCACTTAATATGATTTACATTTTTCAGGATTTCATTAGTGGTGAAATACTTCCAAGAATTATTTGCTTGGAATATGTAGTTTTATGCAGCTAATACCATGTTTTTATATGTAGCTTTCCCAGTTGAAACGGTAACCTATTTAACAGTTTGTTAATAAACGTTTCGCTGCTGCAATATAATAATCATTTTACCTGTACAGATTTGACTTTTGTGGAGCACATCATCCATCTGCGTCTTGTCATCCAACTGCGTTTAACTAGCGAGAGGCTTCGTGTTTTATAGGAATTAACTATTGACTTTTAGGATAAGTTTTTAATCGTTTTGGAACCAAAATATTAATACGATAATTGTTGTTCAAAAAGCTTTACAAAAGTTAATATAAATGCAGACTTATTGCTCGAAATATGAAAAATATTGGTTTTTCGGATAAAGCTTGCAATAATTTCTGATTATTCCCATGATATATTTCAAAATTGTTTGTGTTAATTACAATTTTACGCCAAAATGTCACCATTAAAGTTGAAAATATACCAATTCGTGCCAGGTCCGATACAATATAAGCTTTAATCCACAGATTAGCATTAGCAGAAGTAGTGCAAGCTATATTTGCTTTCCTGATTAACGTTTGAGCACTTTGACTATTTAATCCAATACATAACAGGTATTTCGTAAAAGCATTTTGTACCACGTTTATTTTATGATGATTATACTGTTTTGATTACTGAATTTACTGTTCAGCTTAATGACGTTGTGTAAGCGAGAAACAGTAATATAATCATTATCTACATTTCCTTGAAAACTGATAATTTTCGAATTATTCCTAGCATCAATATTTTTGGGAGATTGTTTATTGATTTGGTAACCGGTCGTGTCACTGTTAACTTTAATGATCACGAAGATTATGATATTTTGAAGTATAAGCTTCGATAAGTCAGGTTATTTTTCACAAGTATTGGTCCAGATGCTTGCAGTTATATATATTTCGATTCCTAAATCTTCAAAATGGTTAAATGTAATTTCTGTCAAAGATTAGTGAGACACAAAGTGATCCATAGCTTTTATTGTTTTCGTCGACGTTTCAAAAAATCAAGAAACGACAAGTTATATTTTTCGTTCGGCTATAAATTCTAATGGCGTTTGCAACATCTAATAGCACCAACATTGGAGGAAACATGTTGTTACAACATAAGTCTCTGTCTTGATTATAAGTTCAAAGAGTTTGGAGCATTTCACGTTTCCTTACAACATCGACGAGGATCAATTATATTCGAAACAGCTTCATAGTCTACGGTAAGAGCTAATTTATTTTGCCTTCTTAAGGCCAGAATCTCCCTAAAAACCGTGTTTTATTTCAAGATCTCACCTGAATTAATGGTACTTGTCCGTAATACATCGAGGTCACGAGGAGTGTAATCAGGTAAATACATAGTTTCATGCATACATTAACTCCGTAAACACTATTTTTCTTCTCTAAACTATTGCAACGAATGGTTAATGCAAAATTGTTCATATAATTTGAATGTATTCTGTGTGCCTAGCTGATAACCTTCCTCATAACTAGCGAGATATCACCCCGAACAATTTTTTGACATATACAGACATAGCTAAATGAAAGTTTTTGAGTATATTTTACCATTTTTTATAAGGCGTTTTTTATTTATTGTTATATAACAAGGCTAACTTGTTTTCAAAAACAATGTTCTTCTAGTTTCCAGCGATGCAGGGAGTTTATATCTCATTTTGCCTAGGGAAAATCCTGACAGTTACTACATAACCTTGTTCACTAAGACAATAATTTGAATTTTTAACTAGCTTATATAAACGATGAAGTTCGCTAATTTCCATCATAAATAACAAATAGATGGTACTTCACAAGCAAATTAAGAGCATTATAGTACTCACTAGAAAATGAGTGATGTTCGTTGATATTCGCTTGGAGTTTGTAACGAACGTTCGAACTTTTTGTTGTATTTTCGTACATTCGCAGAAAATTTTAGAAGTTTGTTGGAAAAATGATTGAAAAATATTATTTTTGTTCTATTTCTGTTCTAATTCGTTCAAAACGTAGCATTGATTTCTGGTGAGTAGGTGCTTATATGCTTAGAAAGAGTATATAAGTTTACCTTTTAGCTCCTCGAAACAAATGAATGGAACAAATGGAATATTTTCAAACGAATTTACACAACCCGAACAGGCGATGGCTCATATATTTACTCAACTACCTTCCGGTACACTGGTATATACAAAGGGGCAGGAACAGAAACTGTTTTTTGAACATTGTGTTGGAAATTTACCATTTCACGTTGTGGATGTAGCCGAAAAAGAGGTCCCCAGCTACAAAATGTTGGAGCGGTATGTGTGGGCTGACTGTTGCTTCTTTTACAAGGAAAGACCGTTGGCTCAGCAAAGATATTGCAGTTTGTTTCGCTTGAAATTACGTGCAAACTATTTAACACTGTGCAAATATTTCTAAAAGTCAGTTTATGCTACTGTGCATCGAAATCGATTGGACTTGCGTCATTACATCAGTAACATTTTTGATTTGTGTATTGTTCTTTTCAAGATAGTGTAATTTCTTCCAACCCCAAATTGGACTTAGTGCCAGATACTAAACAATTATTACATGAATGATTGATGGATTTTGGACACAATTTTTTTCATTCGACTCATCGTAATATCTTATGCTTCTCAGATGGTATAAATTTCAAGCCCCACGTGTTCATCGTTATTAGAAACAAAATCGGGAATTTGAACCATTTTCTGTGAAAGATAATATCTAAAAATACTAAGTCGGTATATATTTGTCAAAATGGTTATTTTTCATTTTCACTCGAAGCCCTTATTCATTGGCCCGATATTTCAAAGTATTTGAGATCTCACCGCTGGAGACAATATTTTAGGTGTAAAACTAATTGATATCTCTGATGAGCTAAAACAATATAAGATTTAAAGCATATGTTACAATTCCTAGCTAAATAATTGTCGTACAGCTTCGACTACTTTTGGATAACATTAAAAGGGTGGTTAAGCTCTGGTTGCTTGATCAAAGTTAAATTTGATGTCTCCACTGAAGACATTTGAAAGGTTTTGTACTTGACTGAAGAAGGCAGTCTATGTAATGTATGCCAAATATTTGATTAAGAGATCACTCAGAAGGTGTGCTAGAAAAACCGAGCGATATTTTACAAAATATACTGAGTTTTTATACTTGCATAAAACATAAATTGAAAATTTAGGCAAGTGGTACATTTGATTTTGGGTTTTCAAACAAATAGACTTCATTTTAATTAACTATTTTTGCTTTGTCTCGTCAAAAAATTCTTTCTTGACATAGTTGGTAGTTTTGGAAAGATATGTTTTGCAAGAAACTAGCTGGTGTGCTGTAGTTGGTATTTACATATATTAGTTCGATGTTTGCCTTGAGAATTCGCATCTCGAGATCGGAACTGTGAATTATATGTTTTTGAATTATTCATTGTTTTATATTGACGATTCTATTAATATCAAGCTGTAAAGTATTTTTGATTCTAAAAAAAGTAAACTTTTAAAAATAAGTTTATGGTGGAACACTGTTAAACGAGCGTTATTGACAATTACTTAAAATTTAATGAAATATTCCAATTCAATAGCGTTGTTTATTTGTAGAATGGATAAAAGTAACGACCTAATGGATAACAGTAACCCAATGCACAAGTAAGCACATTACACGATGCTAATTGGATGAAAATAAACATTCTGATCAGAGGTAAGTATATTTTTAATATTTAAAAAATCACAAATGTGTACAGTTTTCAATAAAAAATAACATTTCAATCAATATATAGCAGAAACTTGAATTTACTGAAATTCGGACAAATTGAACTTTATTAAACAAACTTGCAAACGAACTGCGTTTGATAAATCCGCTTCAAAAACCTTTTTAAAAAGCTTCTGATTAATAATAGGTTAAACTTGCAAACTGGTCAAATTTCAAGGATACTAATAAAGAAATGATTATTTCTGTTTGTCACAATAGTACGCACATTTTTGAGATTTCTGAAAAGGTGCTCTGATGCATCCGAACGTTTGTCAAAACACAACACTCGTTTTTGAGGATTCTGAAAAGGTACCACTTGGGACCACAAAAACGGCTGTCACCAAAAGGGGTCTTATACTACTCATAGCGTAATGGTCATCATTTCCGGATTTAGTCGTAACTGTCTCCCGATTTCGAACACCTCATGGAAATGACCCAACTCGGTATGAAACCCGCCCCAGCCCCGCAATACGTACGTATATGAGGTCAGAACCAATATATACACCCTCTGCGCGTAAGCCAATATATAAGTCGATTTTCTTCATATATCCGAGCTGACAATAAAACCATGTTATCAGCCTAGTTGTAAACCATATATACGCAGTTCAAATCCCGAATCGTTTCCTCCTTAGGTACCAGAGATATTTGTCATGTTTCGGCCAGCACCGCCTACAGTCTCGAGAATCAAAATGGTAAGATTTTTTTTAGTATGTTAATATTTCAGGAATGGGTAAATATTGAAGAATTGTAACCGTACAAGCGCGTATATACTTGTATATATAGCTACCGATCGATTTCAGAACCATAAAGGTTACTTGCTATACTTGAATCGCATATATCTATGTACAGCTGTATAGACTCGTATGTAATGATTGTTCCATGATAACCATATTGTATTGGCCATAAAGGCACTTGTTACGTACTTTATTCAGATGATCCTAACCGCATCATTACGTATGTACCATTGAATTTCCCGTCGATGAACATACATATTTTCAGGTATATTACAACAATCTGGCAATCCGATTCGACCGTATTTACATAGGTATATATGGGTATATAGATATATATGTATATAGATGTTACCGTTGTACCGTATTCATACCATAATTGTGCATTGTAAAGGCCATAAAAGCGCCTATATTTACCATGATTTTAAGCCGTCTATGATCGTTCTATTTGTGCCCTATATTATGTTGGCAGAGGCCGTAAAAGCGCCGAAAGCTGTCAGAATTTTGTATCATTCTTACAGCTGTACTGATATGTTGTACCATTGATCATGAACCTGTATATATTCATCGTGTATTAACCGTATTATTGGCCATAAAAGCGCCGCTTTTTATTGTTGATTATAACATGATCGTATCAGTAATTATATCCTGTAATGTACCAGTTTGGAGGCATAGGAAATTGGGAATAATTTGCTTTGTTAAGGAGGATTTTCAAGGAAAATTCTAGGATTTTTGTGTCTTTAAAACGGTGATTTAATAGGTTAAAATTGTGAGTACGGCGAGCTCTCGCCATGGTCGTTTCGTAGAAATGGCCATTTAAACCGGATCCGGAACCGGAACTTGGTCTTCGAAATTTATATATAGTAAAACAGATGAAGGAAGAAATTAAGGTATAGTGGATTTAAAATGCATTAAAAATAACTTTTGTATTAAACTTAATGTATTGCGACGGTATTATTGCATTTTTGAAACTTTAAAGTGACTGAGGAAGCTAATAATGTTTATTTATCGATCAAATATGTCGATTTTTGGAAACCCAGAGCAAAAAATGCCTTCCACTATACACCATTGCCAGGGAATAACCGGAACCGAAATTTACCGGAACCGGAACCAGCAACCGGAACCGTCCATTTAAACCGGATCCGGAACCGGAACCGGAACCGGAACCTGGTCTTCGAAATTTATATATAGTAAAACAGGTGATGGAAGAAATGAACGTATAGTGGATTTAAAATGCATTAGAATAACTTTTACATTAAACATAATGTATTGCGATGGTATTATTGCCTTTCTGAAACTTTAAAGAGACGGAGGAAGCTAATAATGTTTATTTATCGATCAAATATGTCGATTTTTGGACACCCAGAGCAAAAAATGCCTTTCACTATACACCATTGCGTATACTGTGTCAAATCGAATACAAAGCTTGGAGCGTAGAATACACTTTCGCTCTGTCTCCAGTCCCCTTCCTTTACTAAACATAAGCTTGTTACATGTTCTTGTGTAGGAAACTTGAAATTATTGGTTTATATGATTCTAGGAGAAAATAATAGATAGAAGGTAATTTTCTGATCAGTGGTCAAAGACACGGTATAGGCTAGCGTTGGACAAACAATGCCTGTCAGTTAGATGATAAAGATGATAACTTTCTAATCAGAATGCTATAAATGAGACACACTGTGATGCTGCTCGCACAGTTTCAATAAATACAGTTCATTACCAAGAAAGCAGTTTCTAGCTGCGTTGCAGATAACGTTAGTTTACTTCAATTTAGATTGATTACCAAGTTTACAAGCGCACTGGCGGGTGCTTGACGGAATTTATGTGAGCCAAGCATACCCGAAGTACTTCTGCGTAAGCCATGCTCTGCTACCGAGTTGGACTGGTTTAATTCAAACGTATCCCACAGACTTCTGGATGTGTAAAATAGTTGCTACAAGCATCGACCTGGCTTTGATTTAACAAACTCCTGCAGGTTATTATGAAAAATTCCTGCTCAAATTATGTGCCCTACTTACGTTTCACACGGCAAATTGGTTAGTTAATCTTTTCTTTTGCGCGGTTGTATTGGAGCTTGATCATTGTATAATATATATTACATATGTTTGGATTACAGGATAAAGCAAAAAACGTGGAAAATTTCAAACAAAATTTTTAAACCGGAATTCCGGTTCCGGTATGGTTTTTGCCCTTTGCCGGAACCGCAACCGGAACACGATTTTCGCCGGAACCGGAATTCCGGTTACTCCCTGACCATTGCGTATACTGCGTCAAATCGAATGTGCTTACAAAGCTTGGAGCGTAGAATACACACTTTCGCTCTGTCTCCAGTCGGCCTTCCTTTACTACACATACCTTTGTTACATGTTAATCTGTAGGAAACTTGAAATAATTGGTTTATGTGATTCTAAGAGAAAATAATAGATAGAAGGTAATTTTCTCATCAGTGGTCAGGGACACTGTTTAGGATTGCGTTGGACAAACAGTGCCCGTCAGTTAGATGATAATGATAACTTTCTAATCAGAATGCTATAAATGAGACACACTGTGATGCTGATTGCACAGTTTCAATAAATACAGTTTTTTGCCAAGAAAGCAGTTTCTAGCTGCGTTGCAGATAACGTTAGTTTACTTCAATTTAGACTGATTTACTAAGTTTACAAGCGCATTGGCGGGTTCTCGGCGGAATTTATGCTAGCCAAGCATACCCTAAGTACTTCTGCGTAAGCCATACTCTGTTACCGAATTGGACCGGTTTAATTGAAACGTACCCCACAGACTTCTGAATGTGTAAAATAGCTGCTACAAGCATCGACCTGGCTTTGATTTGTTAACAAACTCCTGCAGGTTATTATGAAAAATTCCTACTGAAATTATGTGCCCTACTTAGGTTTCAAACGACAAATTGCTTAGTTAATCTTTTCTTTTGCTTGGTTGTATTGGAACTTGATCATTGTATAATATATATTACATATGTTTGGATCACAGATGAAGCAAAAAACGTGGAAAATTTCAAACAAAATTTTTAAACCGGAATTCCGGTTCCGGTATGGTTTTTGCCCTTTGCCGGAACCGCAACGGGAACACGATTTTCGCCGGAACAGGAATTCCGGTTACTCCCTGCCCTCCCCATGGAAAAACATGAAATAACGCCACGACCGGCGTGTAACCCCTCATTAGATTCCCCTTGTCGAGGTTAACCAAATATCTATAAAACACCCCAGAAAAATATGCCCCGAACTCGCGGGAGCCGTTTAAAACACCCTACCCTGGGAAAAATTTGACATGGACCCTCCCCAAAGAGTTCATCTTCCCCCTGTAGACCGAATACGGTCCTGTTAAATATCATTTTGTTCGGTCGGACGTACTGAGTCCAAATCCGAAATTATTTTGGCACTCCGGCTATCACCCCGGGACCCCCACCCTCTTTTTACCCCTTTGCCCTCGCGTTCCTTTCTTTTGTTTACATAAGCCGCGTCCCAAATATGTAAGTTAGTGAACAATTTTATATAAATTAAGCGTCGCTCTTATCGGTGAGGCTTTTGATATAAAATTAATATAAGAGTTTACTTCACAACAGAGACTTTAGTAATTGCCAGCGAGCACTAAGTTGTTTAAGCAAGTAAACTTCGAGTAGGCATAAACTTCAGTACAGTTAATTCGGTTTGTAGCGTTACTGGCCGCTTGATGTTTGTATAAATGCATCCCGTCAACAGTAAAAAGTTCTTAAGTCAATAACGCCGTATGTGGACCATTTAATTTATATAAAAGTTATATATAGTTTATATAAAGTTTTCATTTAATTTCGATTCCTTATCAGTAACTTGTGAGATGTTGGTATGCTTAATAGACATATAAGCCAGATCGTAGCGAGCCGGAACGCTTAATGTTACTTTTATAAAGGTGGAATTAATAGCGCTTCTACGTTGCCGGACGTTAGTTATATAGTTGATAAGAAGTTTACTCGAAGTTTCTAGGAAATTTCAAATATTATTATAAAGTTTTGATAAAGTTAATGTTAAGGTTTGTAACTTAATATAGAGAAGGCGGTTGTAAATCTTATAAATTATATAAATTTTATATAAGATTTGGGCATTAAAATTGTCCAAAATATGATCGGAATTCAAGCCGATCATAATATTTAATTAAGAGATTAAAATTGGGGTCAGATCGCCCCAAAAGTGCTGAATAAGCACTTTAACGGGCTCTGAAATTCAAAATTTTGAAAATTTAAAATTTAGTATAAAAGCAGAGACGCACGAGCTCTGCTACGACTTCGGCAGCACGGAGTTCGGTTGTTTTGCAGACCGACTCCGACGCTTAAAGATTCTACCGTTTTGACTTCACTGTTCGCTTTTGGTTTTATGGTTTTCACGACCGGTTTTTGCGATGGGATGGACGTGCGATGGACGTCGAATCGAGTAGCCGTAGACGTAAGTGTGGACAGAGATTCATGAGAGTTATAGAACCGCAGCGAAGTAGATTAGATGAATAGTCACGGTAGGACCGTGTAGCACACATTGATTAGGCATAAGCTTAAAAACTCCATGGATTTCCTGCCCATGCTCCTATTTACCTGTTAGCCCTGCCCGTCCTAGCTAGTCCCGCAAGCACGTAGTCGTGGTTAGCCGATCACACCGTTTAATTAGATGGCCGAAGTCCTGCTGAACCTCCCTCGGTCAATGAGTTAGGACATAAACGAGCGCGCAACTCGCGTTGCGATTAATTTTACATGATTCCCTGAGCCGAGTTAGGAATTAGGAAAATATTCTTTGAGCCGACCGAGGTTAAACAAAACTTCTGATTGAAAGTTGTCATTGGAACTTCGCATCGTCCATGGTTACGCACGTTTTAGTCGACAATTATCAAAGTTTGCTTTCAAGATTTTATGCGTTTTACGATTTCTCTGGACAAGGGTTCGTCCAATCGTTTTTATGATTTGTTAGTAGCAACTCACCCATATTTTGAATCGATTCACGTTAGGAACCCGTTCAAATTTCCTTAATAAGACAACAGTGTCATAGGCAACGTCGGACTGCTAAAATTTTATGCTGAAACAGCAACAGATGTACTGAGACAAAGCCCCGTGAGCGAGTCAGCTCACCTAAGTAGAAAACTCGATGTATCTCGAGAAGCACCATAGAGATTAGATTAAAATTTTACACGGATCTCGAGAAGGATCCGAACTATTATTTTGAGCCGTAGAATGTGCAAATATCGCGTCGGAGTCATAGACCCGACGACCCTGAAGGGGGTCGCCCCTGGCAAAATGCGAAAATCCAAATATCTTAAGTTTTACTCCAGGAATTTTGCTAAACCTTTGGCAGTTTCTTCGTAGCGATGCCCACTAACAAATGTGACTTCAAGACCTATCGATTTCGAGTCGGAAACACAAACCCGACGGCCTCGAAGACGCCTAATCCCACCGAAAACATAAAATTAAAATATTTCAACATTCCCTTCAGGAATTTTGGTGAAACTTTCGCTGTTTCTTTGCAGGGGCGTACGCTACCGGACACCGTTCTAAAACTCAACCATATCGGGTCGGAATCATAAACCCGACGGCCCGATAGGTGTCCGCCCCTACCCGAACTTTGAATGTCGATAACTTGATATTCATTCCAGGAATTTTAATGATTTTTCTCGTATATATAGAAGCACGTTAGGCCTTTCGTTTAGGCTATTGACCCCGGCAAAGCCGTTTCCCGTTCAAAAGTTATAGGCAGACCAAGCCCGAGCCGCGCAACTGCCGCTCAGATTGCCGTTCAAATTTCATAAATTATATTATTTTCATAAGTCGGTTTCGGTTCAGTGTTGATAACTTGTAATACGAGCGTTAGTATTTTGTATCTCAAAGTTATCGATGTCGCTAGACGCGATATCTGGTTTGTCGGGTCTCGGTCCGACCTACCAATTTTTTGTGAGGACCGTCGACCCGGTCCTAGAAAATCGATACGTAAGGTCAGGCCCAGCCCCTGTGCAAAATTGCACTGAGAAATGCTGGCAAATTAAAAAGTTATTGGAAATCAAAAGTCTTCCCCAGTCCCAATCGAATTGTACTCAAAATTTAGCTCGAAAATTATGAACCGAACAATTTAAGGAAACAAACCGAGTAGGATTAAGCTAGTAAAATTGTTACGGTTGTCCTGATAACCGGGGCCTCTGTTTACTCACTCGCTTTGTCGAGTAGAAATCGCCCGAAATAATGGTTAAATTTTAGTACTAAATATAGCTTGTTTTTGAGAGTTTTTCAAGTCAAATTGACTCAAGTTTCAGCACCTCTAGGACTGTGCCGATGACCTACGAGTCATCGCCGCCAATAGTGCTCGTTTTAATGAAAATTTCTTAGGTACCGCGACATGGTAATTGACTCTGCCCTTACGCCTCAAAGTTGGCACCGAATTTGCATAGTGGTCACACACAGCCGTTTTTCGGCATTAATTAATTGAGCCCAGGACAAATGTTTGGATTGTATAATAAGTTGAGGACTCGCCCAAGCCCGTCCCTCATCGCTCGTTTATGCCTTCAAGTCATAGCAATGGCGAATGACTCGACTTTTCTCAGGACAATACCCACGTATTTCCAAGCTTAGTAACTTTTTCTCTATTGTGTACCGTATAGCTGTTCTTTTTGATAGGGACAAAGGATGGTATTTTCTTGAGCCCCAGCGCAACAGTAGGTCTTAAGTAGATCCCCAGATTATACTTAGAATTGACAATTTATCAGCTTTCTCGGGATATGGTTCGATCTCGCAGCCGCTAAAACTTTGCGAAGACGGTAAGCTATGTAGAATAGTATTTTTCCTAGCGTTGGTAAAGCACAGTCAGAGTACGCCACACATATCGATTTTTAGCAATAAATTTAGATTAGGAAAGGCTCAAAATTCAGTCCCAACCTCAGTCTACCGGGACCCGTAAGCTGTTCGAAAGAGAAGTTCGCCCGATCGTTTTTCTTAACATTGTTATAACTCACGTTGGTGGACTCAAGATGTCTGTCTTTTGTAGTGATCTAGATTAAGGATTAACCGCAATTAGAGACCCAATTTCACCGTGCTTGTGCAGTAATTGCATAGGGAACAACAGCCAAAATTAGTCAGCATATTTGAATATTCCATAACAAATTTTATATGGCCATTCTAAGTACGTATGTATGTATGCGAGTAGGACAAAACTAGATACCATACCATTGTCGCATCGCAAGAAAATGTATGAGTGGTACCAAGAATTGCCTCCCAAACTCATTGCTGTGTTAACACATATATATACATACCATTGCCTGTTTGTAATGATACTTTGTCATATGTAACCCAATCGCTATATAGCAAATATTTACCAAGACTTGCTTATCATGTACTATAGTTTCGTGATTAGGATGAGCAAGACAGAGTCCCGCAAAATCCCCGTTGTACGCTTTGTCCCATATACCTCATGTCATTACCGCCTTTCGCTTGCCTGAACCTACTGTTTTGTCGGAGTACCCTCTTTGTTAGTAAACGTTGTACCGAGCAAGTAGTTAGTTCAATGGCACCTTTTTTTATCAATAACCAACCGTCGTGCTTACCGGTACTGGCTTTTGATTTGACCCACTGTGTTTCATGAGTAAGGTAAGCGCAGCTGTCATTAGATAAGGCTTAGAGGTACACGCCGCGATTTTGACTCAGCTGTGAGAGTTCTGTGAAAAAGGCGATGACTCCGCAACCCGCCCCGTTCGCCATTATGCTCATTTTCCTAATAGCGTACCGTATCAGTGACATCGCATCTATTTGTATTCGCCCGTACAATATGCTTTTGTCTATGCCCTAATTGTGACTCGTCAATAAATGCTGTGATCAAATGCTGTCATCAAATCAGTGAAAAAGGCGATGACTCCGCAACCCACCCCGCTTGACGCCCTGCTATATGGTACGCTCTTAACAGCGTACCATATTAGTGACATAGTGCCTATTGTATTCGCCCGTACAATATGTGTCTGTCTATACCCAATTTTGTGACTCATCAATAAATGCTCAAGTGAAACCCAAGTTGTTCAAGTGTTTTGCTGACCCGTAGTAGCGATAGGTATTCAAAGGGGTTTGAAATCCGTCACACCAATCGACTACCCACGTTCAGGTTTGACACGCGCGTTGAGGAAGCAAACCCCAGCGTGACTCGCCGATTACAAATAAGTTTGTTAATTAGGGTACAATGTATAAGTACGACTCGTGCGACTCATAAGAGAAAGTTACCGCAAAATTGTAAACTCACGCTGAGCACCCGAAATAGAAAATTTAGACACGCGCGGATCCGACGTTAAACGTGTAGGGCTTTGTCGGACCCTAGTGGGGGCCACTAGCTAAATAAATTAACCGTTTCGAGAAAGCGGGAACCGATTTTAATTAACCTCAAACAACCCAAAACTGAACACTTCCCGGGTTAAACGTGGAGAGGGAATAGCGGTACAGTCTCTTTGGCCTGTGAGCAGGTGACAGAGCCGACCTCCCTGTGGACCTCAAAGGTAGTACCTCGTAGACTACGTGCGCAACCCGTCCGGCAGGATCAGAACACATCCTGTGAAGCGCTCCTGCGGCTTGCTAAGCTCCGTCATTTCTTGGGCCTGACTCGCGTGGGACAGAAACTTCGACAATTTAAACCCAACAGGTCCGTCCTTGAAGTCGCGATAGCCGGGGTCGTATGGGCATTGCGTTGGAAGTGCGTAAAGCAGCAACATCACGTCGATATTACATAAGTGGTGGCGACGCCGTGAGGCAAAGTTATTCGTTTAACCGATACGGCGCGAGCAAATTTTACTCGTTTACTCTATTTTAGAAATATTTTGCATGAAAGTGACCTCTCGCATACATACAAGGTGACCAGATCTGGAAATATATATGCATGAGTATTGTGAGAGTTCAAGTGCGTGACCAGGGATGATGCCAATCGGAGTTTTTGTGTTGTTATGTATTAATAATTGTTTGTCATGTCATTATTGGAATTGCTGTTGTACCGATATGTTGTTGTACCCGTGTACATGTGTAACCGCCCGTGCGAAAATGGAACGATTCAACCTGAGAGGTTCGGTCCGGAGGAGTGGCCCCCAGGGGGACCATTATTTCAGGAACTTAAATCAGTAATCCGTATACTCAAGTAATACTTATCTATCAAACCATTACAGCGCGATTGTATGGTAGAACGCCGTCAATTTAATCAGCAATAATCAATTCAGACTCAATTGCGTAAATTTATTGAGCCGTCGCTAATCGTCTTGGAACAGTAATCAGGACCTTGATCGTACTAATTGGTCTAACTGGTCGCATTAATAAAACTAGTAATAGCAATAATCGGGACATCGGTAGTAATAGTTGGGATAACTGGTTGTATTAATCATAGTAATCGGGTTATTGGTCGCATTAATTTGGGAAACTCATCATATTAAACGGAATCATATTCGAGAAGGAAAGGACTATTGGGAGAGTATTGGAATCGGTCGTCAGTATTAATTGCGACCTCGGGAACGACATCATCGACCAATTCGCTGGGAGCGCAGCGCCGCGTAAGTCGAAAAGTTGCTGCCGACCAACCGTCGCCTCGATTCGAACAACGCCTCAATCGTAGTATAATCGCCGACCAAGGACTATCGTTCGAGCTGCTGGTGTGCGCTACCGTACCGACCTCAATCGTTAGTGGAAAAGCTAGTGGAACAGAAGAACGCCGTCACCGTCGGACTGGGACATTGTAAACATTTGAGATTATTGTTTATACTTTAATTGTTGTAATATATATTCTATTTTGCAAAGTATTGATACTTGTGTGAATTGCCAGTGAACGGGCAAGCGTTTCAACAAGATTAGGCCAGAATTTCAGGGAGTGGAGCCCGAATTTTCGAGAACCCGACATTAACTAGGAAAAACTATAAAATTTTGAGTTGAAAAGATAATTTTTGATGGCAAACCGACAGAGATATCCCATAACTGGCCTTGGAGCATATGTAGAACCGGACGATAATCTTTTTAACAACCCTGCTAATGACCTCGCGTTTGGAGGAACTCATAACCCGCCTCTCCCCGAAGGTAATAATGGAGATTTAGCGCCTCTCCCCGATCCCTCGAAAGACACTCTAGGTGCCTTGTTGCACCACCTTGTCAAACGTGCCTCTGCAACAACCATTATACCCCTTCATGACATGCTGACCTTTGAAGGAAAACCTGAAGGTCAGGATTTTGAAGATTGGATTCGAATGTTTAACCGATTAGCTAGCGCAAATAATTAGAATGATGAACAAAAGTTAACATGTATATCCGCACTATCGAGAGGACCCGCTCGGGAGGCCTATGCAGGCCTGACCCCAGCTCAACGCCGAACCTTTGACGGTCTGGTTTATAATTTATGTTTCCTGTTTTCTTCTTCGCGCCGCCCGGAGAAATCGCTAGCTGGCCTGTGCACTAGGAAGCAGAGTGCCGAGGAAACCGTCGCAATATATGGCTTAGAACTGCAAAAGTTGTGTGACCGCGCATTCCCCGATGTCGATCCTCCACAGAGATTCGCTTCTCCGTAAAATTTTCCAGACAGGATTACGTGTAGAACTACGTAGACAAGTGCTGAACCAAATTCATGAATGTACCACTTTTCGCGATATGTTAGAGATTGCTAAGCGTTATGAGAATGCGATATCTGATTATCCTGAACCGGACACCGCCGCAGTAGTAAGTAAACCGCGCCCTACTAAGGCACTTAATGCTATTCTTGAAGAGCCAGGAGAAGGATTGGTCACACAGCTTCAATCAGTTTTAGAGAATCATCGCCGCGTAAGTAATACTAATAATGATACGATAAACCGATTACTCGATGTAATCGATCGCCGCATCAATTGAACGCGCTCGCGCAGCCGTACGCAAGCAATACGCAGCCAGTAGCATCGCGCCCGCACACGCTATTGGTAAACTATTATCGTTGTGGCCAGAATGGTCACTATGCTCGTTATTGCCCGATGTTGGCATACCCTCCGCCAGAACCAGCAGGTGCAGTAACGCGAAGACAGCATCCTGTCGATGCATATGACTCCAGCCATGTACAGCGTGGAGCCCCGCCTAGCCGCTTAGGAGGCTCAAATGAGCCCTATCGCAGCAGTCGATTTAATAATGGTGCACGCTGCCTCGATTATAATCGCATGAATGATCAACCGTGCCGACCATATCAAGGTCCGAACTATAGTACGCGCAATTATCCAGATGGTCCTACGGACGGACCAATGAACGTATTTAGCAATCATCCGCAACAGAATAACGCATTCCAGCGCCCGCGTAATGACCGCGTGTCAATGGGCCCGCGTATCTCCCGAATAGACCACAGTTCCAGAATAATTATGGTCAAATGAGAGAAAGCCCTAACAATTGGAATGGCGATATGCAAGGCCGCCGTAACCAAGTTCATTGCAATGCAACCCGCCGTAGGAGAAATAATAATCCTAGCCCCGCCACGAATCATAGGCTAGAGGTTTTGAGTTGAGAATTAGGAATGATCCAGGAGAGATTAGAGTTTGGTGAACAGTCTGGACAAGTAAACGCAATTGCAGTAACGGACGAACAGGACGACAGCGACGGATATTTAACCGCTGTGGACGACTATAGTGACTACGACGAAGCTGATGGTGGTGGTGTGTTCGGCCGGCAGGTGAACGTGATCGTAACCGCACCGTTTGATGATGCTACGTGTCACACTCGGAGTCGCGAGATGTCGCCTTCGACCGACCACGTTGCCACCGATGAGTTAATGGAAATGGATGAGGATATGTGTGAACGTGAATGAACATATTACGACAGTGAGGGCGAACTTAGAAACAGATCAAATAGTAATCGATTAGAAGAATATAGCCGCCAGAAAGAAGTATTCATGAGTTGTAGTAACTTATCCGAAAATGGCAAAGAGCCTTTAGTAAGTAGTTTAAATAGTCCTGAGGTAGTTCAGGAAGCAGTAAACGAAATAATGGATGTAGTGAACGAGAGTATAGATGTAGTAAATGAGAAGATGGATGTAGCAGGTAGTTGTAGTTCTAGATTTGGTGATAATTTTCCGGTAGCCGGCGCCGAAGAGATAAGTCCGTGTGGGTTTGATAATGCCGGTATGCGCCCCGGGACCCCTCCTGTAGGATTTCCGGGATCCCCAGCTCTTTGGAGATGACTGATATTGATGTTGATGAAGCTGAAAGTGATAATGATAATTTTAATTTTTATTCCTCCTCTGAGACTGGCCCATTGAGTTATGTAGAGAGAGAGAGAAGATTTGCCACTGCGAAGTATCCCGCATAACCGCCTTCAGGGCGGGTGGTAACGCTCGTAGCGACCGGATTCCGGCTACGTCGATGTATCGCGCAATGGCGTTTACGCACGCCGCGTCCGGGTCCAATAGTTGTATGAGATGTTCAGCTAGTAGTGATGTTAGAGTTAAGGATCCAGGCGTGGAAGCCACTAAGCCACTGATGTTATGGTTCAACCTGCCCAGACTCCATGGGCTCTGCCGTGTGAGGTATCCATGAAGCCTGTAGAGAAGTGGGATGAACCAGGGACGATGGAGATTGATTCGGCCGAACACAGGGCCCGTTTGGTAACGATCAGTCCTAGTTCCTTTCAAGATAATAAGGATTGCTTATATTCGTGTCATGAGTCGTATAATGTGAATGTGAGTGGGACGGAAGACAACGTCAGCCGTCCTGTTGTTGAATGTGATGTGTCATGTGTACTCCCCTATAGGCGCGCTTGTGAGAATAGTGATGAGATTGATGTTATTGAAGTTTATTTAAAACCGGCAAGTATTTTAATGGGGCAGGAGGTGAATTTCCCACCCTCACTGACCAGGGATTCTCCAGTCATTGGGTCCTCCCTTGATGCTGACCGGGGCTGCCCTCGTCGCCCGTGTCCATGTGGAGGTACTGAACGATTCGCGACCGTTCGGACCGACGAAGCGGATGTGATCGTTGGGGCTGAAAATATTGCCTGGGGTCCATCCAGACATGGGAGTGAAGTAGATGGGGTGATAGAATTTGACCGATTGAAACACTGTGAGGTTCCACTTGCGTCCACCGTCGAAGTAGATGAGGTGATAGAATTTGACTCTTCAACCCTCGGTGAGTCTGCATCTCCCGTCGTTGGAGCGCGAAACGACGGTTCCCCTGATGAAGTTAAAGTGAATTGTAGTACGAACAGCGGAAAGGAAACTGCGATTGGTCTCTCGTGCCCATGTGGAGGTAGAGAGCAAGTTGCGTACTGCCTCACCGATGAAACGGACATGATCATTGGGAGTAAACAGAGTTATATATCGACCTGCCTGGGGTCTGTTCAGGCACGGGCCTGTAGCATTGGGTCTTCAGGAGCCGATCGATCGCAGCGCCCTAATATCGACGTTGTAGAAGTTAATGATTTAAGTAATGTAGTTGATAGTAATAGAGTTGTTGAAGATCGTAATGAACATGATGTAGTTGAAGTTAGTGAAGTAATTGAAGATAATAATGAAGTTAATTTTAGTGAAATTGTTGAACCAAGTAAAGTTTGCAAGGAAGATGAAGTAGCTGAGTTAAGCGAGGTTATTGAGAATGAAAAGGTTAGTGAAGTTGATGCCCACATCGGGACAGATTTTGAGATTCCAAATACAGAAGATGATAGTAATAGTAATAATGATGAACCAGATGATGAGAATGAGGACGAGCAGGAAGTCTGGTTATACTGGCAAGATCCCTATACAGCCTGTTACCGTAGGCAAAATACGCCGCCGCCACACGAGTGGGACTCGACAGGTAAATGGGAATGCCAACGATCAACCAAGGAAAGTAGTCAAGCCAGTAAGGCTGAGTTAATAGTTGAAGATAATAAAATAAATAGGGAACTAAGTCAGAGTGAAGAATCGCTAGTAAGCGAAGGATCTAGTGAGGATGAAGAATGTGATCAAGAAATTGCTAAGATTATGGAGCATAGCGAAGAGTTGGTGCAAGCGGAGGATCCTATCAAAGAAGTGCCGAGTATGCCTCTGGGTAACTTAGGTGAATCCAATAATGACGAAGCAAGGGATGTGGAGTCGGAACTCGACCCGAGTCTGCTGAACTTGCATTGCAACTCCGAAATAGAGCCCTCTAGTCGGATATCTTCCGTAGAATTTAGTACGTCGCCTGACACGTTCTTGTTAGAGGAACCCGAAGTTGTAAAGTTATTATGGGGCAGGAGGTGAATTTCCCACCCTCACTGACCAGGGATTCTCCAGTCATTGAGTCCTTCCTTGATGCTGACCGGGGCTGCCCTCGTCGCCCGTGTCCATGTGGAGGTACGGAGTGATTCTCGGCCGTTCGGACTGAAGAAGCGGATGTGATCGTTTTGGCTGAAAATATTGCCTGGGGTCCATCCAGACATGGGAGTGAAGTAGATGGGGTGATAGAATTTGACCGATCGAAACACTGTGAGGTACCAATTGCGTCCACCTTCGAATTAGATGAGGTGATAGAATTTGACTTTTCAACCCTCGGTGAGTCTGCATCTCCCGTCGTTGGAGCGCGAAACGACGGTTCCCTTGATGAAGTTAAAGTGAATTGTAGTACAAACAGCGCTGAGGAAACTGCGATTGATCTCTCGTGGCCATGTGGAGGTAGAGAGCAAGTTGCGTACTGCCTCACCGATGAAACGAGCATGATCATTGGGAGTAAACAGAGTTATATATCGACCTGCCTGGGGTCTGTTCAGGCACGTGACTATAGCATTGAGTCTTTAGGAGCCGATCGATCGCAGCGTCCTAATGCTGAAGTTGTAGAATCGAGTGATTTAAGTAACGTAGTTGAAGTTAATAGAATAGTTGAAGAAAATAGTGATGAACGTAATGTAGTTGATTTTAGTGAAATTGTTGAAATAAGTAAAGTTAGAAATGAAGCTAAAATAGTTGAGGTAAGTGAGTCTGTTATGGATGAGAAAGTTGGTGAAGTTGATGCCCAGATTGGGACCGATTTTGAGGTTTCAGATGCAGAAGATAACGATAATAATAATAATAATAATGACTCAGGTAATGAAGGTGAGAACGAAGAAGTTTGGTTGTATTGGCAGGATCCCTACCGAGCCTGTTACCGTAGGCAAAACACGCCGCCCCCACACGAATGGGACTCAACAGGTAGATGGGAATGTCATCGACCAACTAAGAAAAGTAATCAAGCCAGTAAGGCTGAGGTAGTAATTGGATGCAGTATAAATAAGGAGTTAAGTCAGAGCGAAGAAGCGCTAGTTAGCGAAGAAATTAGTGAGGATGAGGAATGCGATCCAGAAGTTGCCGAGATTATGGAGAATAGTAAAGATGTAGTACAAACGGAGGATCCCATCGAAGGAGTGCCAAGTACGCCTCTGGATGAATTAGGTGAATCCAATGAAGAAGTAAGGGATGTAGAGTCGGGTGACGAGCCGGGTTTACATTGTAGCTCCGAAATAAAGCCCTCTAGTCCAATATCTTCAGTGGAATTTGACAAATCGTCTGACGCGTTTTTGACGGAAGGATCAGGAGTAGTAAATAATGATATGGACTTTAATTGGACACAAAAGGCTTTGTTGGACTATGTGAACGAGGAAAGAATGAGACGATTCTGGAATGAGACGTGAATTGGACGAACGCTTGCATAAGCTATTTCGAATGCACTTTGATAATAATGTACCCATTGAACTTGGAACTTTGAGAACGATGACCAACGAAGAACGCAACCAACAAAGACTGTTAGGACCGGACTACACGTTCACCATTCCAGTGAGAATGTGAAAACGATGAAGTACCGTTATCCATGTATAGAATTCACCCCATTCCAACCTAAACCAGGAGACCGAAATGAGGAATGCATGGAAAATGCAGAATTCATAGTGCCGAATAAGTGTTTAGGCCTCGAATGGCATTGTTTACCGCAACCAAGAATACTCTTTTACCGACGTACCCTTATCGTGATAGAACAACTGAATACCCTAGCTCGACTATTTGAGATACGTTCGAATGCCTGCATTCAGCCAGAACTTAAATGTGATGCAACTGTTTTAGCTCATTTATTAAGTGTAGTTTCACCGATAGAACACAGGACCACAGGAATTTATTTAAGTGTGATTTAAGTGTGATTTAAGTGGCCCTAGCTTCCTTGGAACTTCTTTTGGAGTTGGTGGGTAAATGCGTGAATGGCCACACGCTCCACCAAGCCATGAAAGAAGCCTATAAGGCCGAGTTAAGTTATCGACCCACTTGCCAGAAGTGTGGAGAAAATCATGTCAATATCTCTAAGCCCTTAATTCTTTCCGAGAGCGGATGTTATTTTGACGGATATTACGGAAGATGGAGTTATACCGGGACCTTATTTACCAGTTGTGCCTTTATTGACTTAGATGGAAGTATTTGGCCTCGTTGGTCATACCTCGTAGGATTAGGAACACAATCAGCAAGGGTAAGCCATCGTAATAGTAGCCTCGAATTTCATGAGCTAATTATACAAGCCCCTTATCTCTTGGATACTATTTTTCGAAACCAAGGTACCAATGGTATCCCAGTGGATAAGCTTACACAGCATATAATGAAACATATAGAGTTTGAGAATGAATCTCATAGACAGGATCGTCAGAAACTAGTAGAAGCCCAGTTACGTCTACTAAGACTCCCCGTAGCCTTGTTAGCATGTGAATCCCCAATACGAAATACCTCAGTGGAAGACCTCGATCAGCAGTTAGCTGACGCGATGGAGGAATATCTAGATGAAACGGACACTGATCCTGAAACGGATAATAATCAGACTAACGAAGATATAGGTCTTCCCTGTCAGGATGGTGAAGGATTAGAACCAGTCCCTGAGAAACCTCAAAAGACGCCAATTGCGTCTACACCCTTAGTTGGGTAGGTACAGGACAAGTACTTAGTTAAGGCATTTGTGGAGTTCTCTTAGTTATGTGGTTGGCTTTGATTTCAACCACTCACGCCCTCTCGACGCCAATGAGTGACAAGATATCTCGTCTAGGAGTAGTGGTAAACTCTCAAGCAGGAGTTGTAGTTGAACCTCAAGGACTAAAGATCACCTCAGATCAACTCACATGTTTACCCGTAGTCTTACAGCTGACACTAAGACATTGGAGACCAGATATGAGAGCTCCCTCAGACGAAGCCACCCCTTGCCTACTGTACAATGCGGATGGCTCTTGTTCATCCGATTGTTGTTATTGGAGCAATTGTTCGACTGACCCGCAGTTATACAAAACTATGCGAGAATTAGGAACAGAGTTAAGTGAAACCTACAATGGAGTTTTAGATATAAGTTACTATTCTAACCTTATGCGCTCATTTTGTGATAATAACTTACATTTCTGCATGATGACCCAAAGAGAAGCAAGCGTTTTGTTACGCTTATTACAGCTGCCGCTGGAGCAGTATCAGGATTTTTAGGAATGGGAATGTCCATCTCCAATGGCATTCACATACACAATATGGGAAACCAAATGCACGCTATAAGAACGTATATGAGAGATACTTTGGAAGCCACCCTACGTAATAAGAAAGAGATTAAGAAGTTGACCCAAGCGAATGAAGAATTATATGCATTTCTACATCATAGTATGCAGGAAGTAGTAGATATGGTAGAGCAGGTCAGATGCTCACAATATAGAGCAGTCATGCAAGTGAACCAGATGTTGCTTATCCACACAGTTCGAGCTAACATTCGATCGTCAGTCCAAGCTATAATACAATCCATGTTGAGCGAAGAATTAACACCGACCGTAGTAGATGCCCTAATGTTAAGACGTCTGGTTGAAATGGATCGAAGAATTTCTCAATCGATTTTAGCCCGTGAACCTAATTTAGCATATCAATTTGGTCGAGTTTTACCTGTAAATGTTGATCTGAACACTTTTCGATTTGGGTTTATTTTACATTATCCGTTACGAACCATGTCAGCCCGTATTTTCGCATATATAATACTGGCTGGAATGTACCCGCTACTAGAACGCATGTAAAATTACCGCTGCCAGACTACGCAGCACGTGTATCTTCATCGCGCTTTGAAGTATTGAATTTAGCCGCTTGTAAACGCCGTCCAGGCATTGCATTTCTTCATTGGATTATCTCGGGTGACCTCGCCTCTGAGTACACCCAATCAAAATGCCAAAACCGTTCTTTAATCGGACCACTTGAAAATGGTACCGTCGTCTACACCACTATGCAAGGAGTTTTGCTCCGTATTTCAGAGGAGAAACTCGTAATCATAGACAAACGACATTTCGCAAATATTACGCAAGGACAAAGAAGGATAGTACCCGAACATGGAGTCGTTTGGATGCCACATGGTAATTACACACAGTTAATTGTAGGATCAATTATGTTAACAAGCATGCTACAACCTGAGGAATTGATGGTTAGAGTTGGCCCTAACATTTCATTGGACCAGTTGTTTAGTACCAAGCTAAAACCCCTCACTTGGAGTTCTTTAGAAAACGCTAAGGCAATTAACCTACAAGTAACTCAAATAGCCAAGGACCAGTTACATAAAGTTATAGCCCTTCCTGCACTCGAGTATACCGGACTCTCCCCGTACGCAGTAATCATTATCGTAATAGGCATCATTGTACTAGGATATGACCTCTATAAGTGTAAAGTACCTCTTCGATGTAACCACTCTTTAACCAGATGGTTCCCTGGTAGAAGCCGAGTGGATAACCGCCCGGTTGACCTAACACCGACCACCCAATGGATGATGTCTTCAGCTGAAGCATCTACCACTTCTTATACCGACAAAGCACATGTTATGACGCCGCTACAGAAAGCTGAAAGTACAGCCTCTTTACCGTCCCCCGATAGGACTCGCAGAACTAGTAGAACCCCGCGTCGTTATACACGGAAACGTCCTACTCCAAGTGCTCCTTCCGACGAAAGAATGGTATTTATCGCTGATGGAGAGCTATTCGCCAATCCCATCCGTCGACTACGTAGTAGGTCCCGTTCTGGTATCGTAACCAAACGAGTCAATGCCATCAAAGCCAGTAATACACCGTTGATTATTAACACCACTATTCTAGGAACACCCGTAAATACTCTTGTTGACACTGGAGCAGATGTCTCCATTCTTTCTCAAGCTACTGCAGCCCGGTTGGGATTAGTACCCCGTGAATCTACCAATACGAGAATAGTTTCAGCCACGCAACAGGAACTTTCCAAAGTGGAGTAGTTAAAGTGCCCATAACAATAGGAACTCTTACCGTGCCCTGTGAATTCCAGGTTACTAATGACACCCCCTACGAATGTATCTTAGGAACCGATTTTATGGCCTTCTTACCCCAAGTTGCCATAAATTTTAAAGACCGCTGTCTAGATCTATCTAATGGTTCGGAGAAGTGCTCTGTGCCTTTTGCCGACCAAGCAGATTATAATCCACCCGTGATTAATGTCGTGAGTCGACAATACCTTCACGTTCCCCCTAATACTGAACTATTCATCAATGCAATACCCGAGATTGCACAACCTCCCATAGGGCAAGCATTATTTGTACCAGACCCACTAATACTCGATTTAGCAATCGCTCACGCACTGGTTCTAACCGGACAGCGATTAATCCCCGAAGTGTAATGAATTTTGGAAATCTTCCTGCAGCAATCCAGGCAGGATAGACAATAGGATACATTGAAATCCTTGATAGCTCCGCCGTTGAGCTCTTGTACAATCAAAATAATCTCCTACTAAATTTGGGACCGCCCAAAAGGGTTAAGCAATGTAATAGGTTAGGACTAACAACCGACAATGTCATTCAAATTATCAATGAACAAAAGAAAGCGATCGACACCGAACGTTCGATCCAAATCCTCAGTGAGATTAATTTCGCTAACACTTCTATGACTCCTTTCCAGTTAAAACAAATCAAAACCATAATTTCGGAAAATGCGGATGTCTTTAGTAGCCATCCATTTGATCTAGGCAGGTGTGGCATACACCAACATAAAATTAACACTGGAAATGCCCGGCCTATTAAGCAAGTTCCGTATCGCCTTGCCCACTATTTGAGAGAACCCCTCCGAGAAGAATTAAATAACATGGTTGAAGCCGGATTGATAACACCCTCTGATTCCCCTTGGGGATCGCCCATAGTATATGTAACCAAGAGTGACGGAACATTACGTCTGTGTGTCGACTTTCGTAAGTTGAACCTAGTTGCCGAAAGGGATGTATACCCTTTGCCCCGTATTGACGATATTTTAGGATGTCTCCGAGGCACTAAATTTATGTCCAGTTTAGATTTGAACAAAGGATTTTGGCAACTTGAACTAGATCCGGAAACGAAGGAGAAGACCTCTTCCGTTACCGTCCATGGACAATACGAGTATAACGTTCTTCCCTTTGGTCTTAACTCTTCCCCCGGAGCTTTTCAGAGATGCATGTCAATAGTGCTCAAAGGACTAGAATGGGAACGATGTTTGATATACATCGACGATATCTTGATCTTTTCCCCTAGTTTTTATAGACACCTAGTGGACTTGGTCACTGTATTGGACCGATTTCGAAAAGCCAATCTTAAGCTAAAGCCATCAAAATGTCAGTTTGGACAGAAACAACTCAAGTACCTAGGTCACATTATAAGTTCTGATGGAGTAAGACCTGACCCTGAAAAGACCGTTACTATAGATAATTATAAACGTCCTGAAACACTGAAACAACTCCAAAGTTTTCTAGGTCTAGTTGGATATTACCACAAGTTTATACCCCAGTACTCAGAGCTTTGCGAGCCGCTAAATGGCCTTCGCCGAAAAGATACTGAATTCAAATGGACACCCCAGTGTGGGGAAGCTTTTAACAAATTATGAAAAGCCCTAGTAGAAGAACCTCTATTGATTTACCCAGATTTCACTAAACCGTTTTACAGACAGATGCCTCTGGTTACGCCTTAGGAGCTGTCTTGTCTCAGAAAACCGATAAGGGAGTACAGCCTATCGCATATGCCAGTAAATCTTTAGTAGACTATCAACGTAGGTACCCGCTATTGAAACCGAAGCTTTGGCCATACGTTGGGCGGTATTACATTTTAGACATTACCTATTAGGACACGAATTCCATGTAGAAACTGACCACAAGCCGCTTAAGGCTCTTTTTGATCGGCCTCCGCGAAACTCGCGCTTGGCCCAATGGAGAAATGAGTTGTTAATGGAGTTTGGTGGTTTTGACATTACGTACCGGTCTGGAAAGGCCAATGCAAATGCTGATGGTCTCTCTCGAGACCCCCGACACAACGTAGAATCCCATTATCCTCAGATAATGAGGAAGAACGGGACGAAGAAGAGGAATACCGTAAAAGAGTGGCAATGTTGTCACGTAAGAATAGTACAAAACGCAAACGACAGGATGAAACCCCTGAACAGAGAGCAGCGAACGATAAGTTCGTTAAACAAACGCATAAAAATTTGCAACAGATGATACCTAATGCAGAAGTACCCAAACTGACAGAAGGATTACGTAGGAAAATATTAGATACTTATGGCGAACCCAACCCAGCTGATAATCCCAAAGATTATGTCATTGTGGGCTCAGGAGTTATAGGAAGCCGTGAACCAGAAACTACTGAACAAAACCCTGGTCCCTCAAGTGCACCCGATCCAGCTCGAGAGGACTCCCCAGTGAGCCAACCCCAAGCACCGCCTGAAAAAGAACCATT
>JASANE010024414.1:0-18350 GCA_030248225.1 Trileptium ribeirensis
AAATTTCTCTGTTAACCATCATGGTAAGAATGTGCCGCATTGTATCTAAAAACATATTTTTTATTGGTATCGACAATAAGGACCACGTTACCTTGGAGCCGGACATCATAACGTTAGAAAAAAGAACATCTTAGAGCGGTTAGGTCCGGGGACGCAGCCCCCCTCCCCCGACTTAGGCTTAGGCTTAGTACATGGTTCATATAGGGACTTTAGCTTGGGCAAACACTAAGCCTTAGTCTTTGTTAATCGAGAAGGTCATAGCATTCATTTTACTTCCGCCCCTAAAGGTTACATTGGCCGACAATAATGTATACATGCATACCTAACGAATTTTTATATTTAATACAGAAATTTGTTGATAATCAAATTAAGAAAAACAATAAAAGAGAACCTAGTTTTAAGGAGAATTCTAAAATTAGATTTTCATTATTTTATAAATTTCAAACAAATTCTCTCTTAATACCAAAATGTTAAACATATACTGCATTGTCCCATTGCACAAACGTTTTTAATGAAACTGACTATACTGTACATTCTTTATATTTTATTTAACAGAGAAATTTATTGATAACTTATAGAAATCCAATGTTTAAAGCCTAAATTCAAAGTTATATATACTTAGGGTGCGGGTGCTAATCTCTTGTTTCGTGGCGATCGTAGTCAGAGTTGCCAAACCGCAAGCTGTGAATGGTTGTCAGTACCGACAAGGAATCTGTGTTTACCTGCCGAGCAAGGTCGTACCAATTGTATAGGTAGCTACGCAGGTGCAGCGTTGCCTTTGTTTGTTGCCCAAGAGCATTATGCTCACAGGCAAGCTACAAACACGCCTAATTGTGATATTTACTCCTCTAGCCACTGCGATCACGACCAAAGCCTAAATAATTGAACCTAATTTAGAAAGCAGTAAACGGTTAGCGCTTCTAAAATTAGATTCTCTTATTGTTACTTTACAGTTACTGTAAATTTTTCTATTAATGCCAATATATTAAGAATGTTAATGACGGATGTTTGTATTGGTGTTAACAATAAGGTAAATTATTGACATTTTGGCATAACAACAGAGAAATTTATTAAAATATTTTCGTAAAAAATACTGTAAGAGCCACTAATTTTACAATATTTAAACTCAGTCTAGGTCAGCGCTTTTGATCATTCCAAGTAATATATTTGTTTCTATTTTTTATATAAATGGCTTTTAAGTTATCGCACAGCTAGCATTCATCTAGAAATATTAGAACGGACGCGATTGACAAGAATATTACGTTGTATTATGTTTAATCAAATGTTTATTGCGAAGACTTAGAGGATAATTGAAATTTAGCAAATAATGTTTTTGATAAGGTATAATAATTTGTAGCACAGAATTTCACGTGAATCACAATGAATTAAATTCGCATTGACAATTACGGATGCGATTGACAAGAATATTACGTTGTATTATGTTTAATCAAATGTTTATTGCGAAGACTTAGAGGATAATTGAAATTTAGCAAATAATGTTTTTGATAAGGTATAATAATTTGCAGCACAGAATTTCACGTGAATCACAACTTGGCTTATATATAGACGTATCTGTTACTTTACTACGTGTGACTTACACTGTCAGGAATCATATATACTCAGGGCTTGAAGGGGATAGCTGGGTTGTGGAAGAGTCGTTCGGCATCTCAGGGTTCAGGGGTCCGGGCGGTGGGCGGCGAGCTTGAAAGAGTGCGCAGCGCTAAGAACTATGCAGGGTTTCTATGGCAACCAAATCTTCCCTCCCCTCAGAGAGGGTATTGGACCCAAAAACACGACACTGTCACTAAAAACGAAATATAAATACGTTGACCATCTATTGTGTAATTTTTGTATTTTAGCATTAGCCTGTACAAGCTCACCAAGTACATCAAGGGGTACTTCAAGCAAGCTTCAAAGTAAGTCTTAAACTTTTATGTACTACCTGTTTCGTCGCAATCATCAGACTGTGATTTTATTTTCGAGGCACTTATTGCCTCACTATGTGTGATGTCATGTATTTCTAAACAAATATCAATTATTTGTCACAATTCATATCAATACTGTCACAGGTTCACATGTTTATTTTAACCTTTAGAAATATGAGTTGTATTAAGGTTTAATTTTTCTCTCCAACTCACCTAAAAAGTTTTAAAACCGATTAAGTATTTTGTCGCCGTTTATGAATGAACTAAGTAGAAAACAGAGAAGTTAAAACATGAGTCAAAATAGCGAAATCAAACTTGCTCGGCACTTATGCGGAAGTTACTACAAGATGTGTCCAATAACATGGTTAAAATGAAAAATCTGTCTGGGTTAGGATTTGCTATTTCTCAATTTAAAACGCGTCGATTTATGTCGGCGTGCTCAGGGAAAGCTCGTTTTAAATTATACTTTCTCAAATGAATTTGGCGATAAAAGTGTAGTTTCATATCTGGCTTATAGCCAATTGCAATGTACGGTTGCAACTTAACAATTCTGCAGCGAAATGGATGATATTTGCGGGCCGAGCAGTAAACGTTTTTTTTTTCATTTTGCCAGCGAAACATTAAATGGAGGCCATGTTCTGCAATACAACATTAGCACGATTTGAAACAACATATTGGCGCAAAAATATTCGCCGCAGGCAAATTGATTAAAACGTACCTGTTTTAAATCGCAAAGCTCATAGCAAGTCGGATTTGAACCTCTAAAACAAAAGGGCTATTAATTTCTATCATCGTTGTGGGTCACATCTTGTAGTAATTCCAGCAGTGGTATAAGCACGGGTGTGAAAGAAAAAAGCAAGACACTTCCCGTCATTCCATATTAACCCTGACAGACGCTACTGCTATTTTTAGAATTTAAACCCTGTCGTTTCATGATTTAAGGCACAATAACTCCTAGTTCTACTGTTTATTCCGGTCACTCACCTACTTGGTAAAGATATGTTGAACTCAATTTTTGATCCGGTCAATTTCAGACCTGTGGCGTTTGCACCAGCCCCCCCCCCTCCCCCGCAGACAAAACTGGCGGAGTCAAATTATCAAACTAACCTTCAGCAAATCTGAGAGCTCAGCTGCCCCTTCTAAAGAAATCACCAAGAAGGAAGCTGTGTGTTTAACCCTCCAGCAATGATCAAGTAAAGCCTAAAACGCAAAATTAATAACCGTTGGGTTGAAAACTCTAGGTCACAGCAAACATTAATTCAGGGACAGCTACTGCATTAGTTTGAAATGTTTAATTATAGTGCGATAATTTCGTTCGGGAAATTGGGCAAAGTGAAAGCCCAATTCGAGTGACTATAAGCCCATGATAGTTCCCTCTCAATAGGTTCGTTGGGTTACGAGTACTCCTTCAACATACCTCTATCACAACGGCCATTTTGAATTTTGAATAAATATTTACTTTATAATTAAATTACTTAGTCACGCAAACTTATGTTATATTTAGTCGGTCTATCTTTTCCAGGGACACTGCTTCTTTCTAACGCAATGGTCCTAAAAATATTGGGCAAGATACAATCATTAATTAATTAATTAATTTATTAATTTATTAATTAATTAATTAATTAATTAATTAATTAATTAATTAATTAATTAATTAATTAATCATTAATTGTTAATTCTTGATATAAGACATCGAAATTATGTTAAAGACACGACCAGAGGCTCGATATTTTAATATTTGCTACAAGATATTAATAGCCAGTGTTATTTCTGCCAAGTTGTTTGTTTACCTTCAAAATGATCTATTTTACACCAACACTTTATGAAAATGAACCAACATTAACAACCCATTGTTCATCATAGTTTCCTCGTTTTAATACATTTTCATTTTAATGGGGAAATTATTTTGTTCTGTAAAAAATGGTTGAATATTCTCTAAAACATTAAATCGTTACAAAACAACAGAATTTCGATATTAAAAGTTATATTATTGACCCTCAATATCAATAATTTCCTGTTTGAATACGTTTTCAGTTTATTCGGTAATATATTTTGTTCTGCAAAAAATGGATGAATATTCCCTAAAACATTAAATCGTTACAAAGCAACAAAAGTTCGATATTAAAAGTTATATTATTGACCCTCAATATCAATAATTTCCTGTTTGAAAACGTTTTCATTTTATTCGGTATTATATTTTGTTCTGCAAAAAAATGGATGAATATTCCCTAAAACATTAAATCGTTACAAAACAACAAAAGTTCGATATTAAAAGTTATATTATTGACCCTCAATATCAATAATTTCCTGTTTGACAACGTTTTCATTTTATTCGGTATTATATTTTGTTCTGCAAAAAAGTATGGAATTAACGAAATTCTATAATACTTCCTTTCATTACATTATCTACAAAGGTTAAATCGTCTTTCTTGTCAAGGCGCGGTCATCTCACGCCCGCCAAGCTAAATCAGTAGCTTTGACTTTAGCTCGTGCATGATCTCCGAATAATAATAGGATATATGGTATCCAAATAGCGTTAGATTTTGGCTTTTTACATGGCTCTCAATACCATAACTTATACGACTGCCAATATTTCGTTAAAAATATTTACAAACAGCTTCTTTAGAGTTTACGAAAGAAACCAAAAATAATAAAAGTTCATAATAAGAGGGATATTGCAGACAAACAGGACGATAAATTAACCAAACAAAAGGAAAAAAAAACAGAAAGTTACATTTCTTCCAGAAACCCCTGTTAATTATTTTTTAATATTTTTTTTAGACACTACGATATTTAATAAAAAAATCATACCAACATGGCGGCTTACAGCAATGAACTCGCATGGCCCCATAAAGCTGTTGGCGGTCGTTTTCACATAACCAAAGAAACACAAAGGCGAAAAACAGGGGAAAAACGCAAGAAAAAAAAGCAGAGACCAACAGAAAACAAAAACGGCCCCCCCCCCATAAGTAGATGAAAAACAGCGGTTTTGCCCCCCCCCGCCGGCGGAGGCCGGCGGTTGGTGATGGTGTGTTGGGGATTGCTATTATTTATATGTATATATGTGTGGGCATACATGTCTACTGTACATATATATAAACATGCATATATATACTGAAATATAAATACATACAAACATATAACTTTGAATTGGATTTTGCTATACATAAACACTTTAATAAACAGACTTAATTTGTTGTATATTGCTAGTTAAAACGTTTCGGCCGTACCACGGGCCTCATCAGGCGGCTATAGGCTACCGCTACGTTTTGTTTTTGTTTATTGAGAAAATTACACAATAATACAGATGAAGTATAATATATACATACACAGTATAAATATTAACATATACAATATCTTCATTTACACCCGTTTAGCACCGTACTGATGTATCAGTTGATATTTTCGTTGACGTGCATGAACTGGGTGATCATAGACGAATGCTGTTATGACTACATTACCTTCTGTTACAACACACAATATGGAGCCTGGTTCACCCGTCCATCCTCGATACCCAATGACTTTGTTGAACGTCTTAAAGTGCTCAACTCTCTGATCTTGTCGCCTGAAATGATCATCACCGCTGAACACCGTTTCGTAGATATTTGCCTTGTAATCGTTGATGAGACGTGAATTACCGCTGGCAGCGTGACCAGTATGACCATGTACAAAGTGTTTACTGAGGTAGAGAAACATAAGCGACCGTTCGCAAAGAATAAAAGTGTAAACTGATTTAATAAATTGAAATACACTGGTATATATAAACATTTCATCCCTGCCAAAGGAATCATCAGATGGCTTTACACCGTATACACGGTATTGGCTACCATTATGTTTTTTCTTTTTTTACTTCAAATTAAACATATAACACAACTTAATAATATCATCATAATAATCAACATACAACATAGGGTATGACAATGATAATTCATACAAAGACTGTTTAAAAGTGTTTTCGTTCTTCATTATAAATTCCACCGCCTTGATAATTGCTTGCCGTCGTCGTTGAACCTTGAGCAAATTTTCTTCCTCTTTCGACCGCCCGTCGATATAGTCGCCTGTTGCTTCACATTGACGTCGAAACTCATCCACCCGGTTTTGCCAATAATCAATATCCTTTTGAAGATAAACGTTGCGCACGTATTGTTCCATACGCTTCACGAATATTGATTCCAATGTATCGTTGACGAATCACTTTATCCAAATCGTACGTTGCCAGATGTTTCATAAATCTTGCTCCCATATAATGGTTGGTGAACGTATATCCTCGATAAATACCAACCGATCGTACCAATATAAGTCCGTGTTGATATGGAATCGATAGTTTCATAAACAAATGTTCAAATACGTTGAATAGATAAACCATCTGTGCGTTCCATTTAAGACCTTTAGGTGGTTTGAGTCGAACGTTGAAGTGTAGATTTGGTGATGTTTTATTGATCCAGTTAATATCATAACCATTTGCCGGATCCCATTTTTCGCTTGATCCGTTTGTCCAGTCGTCGAAGCATAGACTTTTCGTACAATTTTCGAGGTTCCACGTGGTAGTAGTATTGCACTTTACACTTATGAACAATATAACCGTCTCCACAACAACAGCTACAAATAATACAGCATACAATAGAATAAAACGTTTGTTATCCATGGTTGATTCAACTGCTTTCTAGAGCTATTTAAGACATTTTATTCCAAAATACTTCTTTATTTGAGTTTATGTTCAATTCAGCTGTAAATTCTCCCATTGCGAAAACCACAATAGCCTTTTTCAACTCTTCCGCAAAATCAATAGAAAGTCTAAGTTGTCCATCTGGTGGGTTTGAAAGATAATTGCAATCGCTACTGTGATCTCTGCTCAAATCAATGCAAAATATCTGATAACCTGCACCTTGTCTAAAACCGACTTCGGTTAATCCCAAATTCTCTGTTCTGCTGTTTAATGCATATAATGTATTATAAAATAACCTCATGTCGTTACCATCCTTACACGGTAAAGATATATTGCACGGGTATCTATCGTCATTCATAAACACGGTAAAACTATTCATATCTGGTAAACTCAACTTAAACAAGTTTGATTTTGGTGCACCAGCATATGCTTCTTGTGTTATTCCCCAAATGTATATTCTACGTGGTAATGATCCTTCAAAAATTGTCCAATCCACATTCTGTAACCCTTTATTTACTGAAAGGGTTTGAATCTTGTACCGTATACTAGGAAATTTGACCCCACTACTATTTAAAATTTTATCTTGATATTCCAGAGCTTGTTTTGTCAGCCTTGCTTTAGGTATATAAAGTTTAAAATCGTTTATTCTAACTAAAAGTTTATTAGCTGGTTCATGCAATAATATCAATGATGGTGAACTTCGAGTAAATTTAAACTCTAGTCTGCTTTTTGGGGGTAGATAAGTCGGTGTTAACTGTGAGTCTGTAATGATAGGAAAGTAAAGTTCACATTTTTGTGACATTGAAGTCAACGCATTCCTATAAACTGAGCCTTCGTTATCTTGTAGATCATCAAACATATACGTCTGATCGGGTTTATAGAGACACCCTGCTAAATATTGTTTTCTTTGCTCTTCACTCATATGTAGCATGTACAATATATACGTCATCCAAGGGTAATGTTTTTGGTTAAAGGTTATTGGTTCTCCATTAATTTTCATTTCAACCGAAGCAAAAAGTGCGTAGCCAAACATATTGCATGGTGTAAATTTAAGATTTGCGTCCTTGATCTCTTTGCCATCACCCTTTATAATTTGAAATTCAATGTATGCAAAAATTTCTGATATATCAACTAAATCAAAAGCACTTTCGCCAATTTTAAAACGAAACGAATCATCCGTATCTATGCTTGGTAACGTTGTTTCACATGCGACTTCCACCAGCTGTGTCGAGATGATCGATTGCTGAACGGGGTATTGATTCCCCTGCCAGTTAAGTTTTTCGACGCCGCATTCGTTTGCCATGTTTGCTTTTCTTCTTCTTGCGATCCTTTTTAAGACTTTTCTTCTTTACAGTTTTCTTAACGTTTTTGAGTGCTACTACATTAAACTGTTTTGACGAATTAAAGCATAAAGGTAGCGCCATATTGATGTATAACACTTGCATTAATCCTTTTTAAGAACTTATGAGAACTGTAACCTAATGACCATTTTTGCTCCTTGAAAATACTCCACGGGTTTAAATTCACAGTCGACGACCTCAAAACCCAGCACTTTAAACATACAATTATTCAAGTCTAACGATATAGTATTTTTGGGTGCTGATATTACATGTAGCAATGGTTTATATCTTCCATTAACTAATCGATCTTTTACAAATGAGCTCATAAGAAACGTAGGTTTGTATACTTTGAGATCCACACATTTATTCCCTGCGTGTCTACCATTTTTCAAATGAGGGTTTTCGAAGCCAAACAACTCCTGAATTTCGGGAAATAATTTTATTTCTGCCTTGTCTAGCAAATATACACTAACCATGTCACAGCATGGGTTAACTGTAAACTCAATGCTGGTACTGAACATGTTTAGGTACGATAATAGATTGTCGATTGTATAGTATCCTTTTTCAACCTTAAATTGTTTCCATGATTTGTTTGAAAAATACTCAACGGTGCCTCCCAGCATGTTTATATATTTATCGGGAAGCTGTACATCCATTACTCTAACTCTGGTTGCACAAAATGCTGTCGGAAACTCAACAGCCGGTTCGCTCAAGTCACAAACAACTACAACTTCCATTATTGATGATAAGAGTTTATTAAAGCCTTTTAAGAATATTATACACTGTATTGCACAACAAATAAAAATCATTTACACATTTACATCCAGTGACTACCACATTCCCACTACTGAAGATCAAAGCCACTCCCTTACGTAGGGTTAATTTCATGCTATTATGCAATTCGGTTTCATACATTACGGGGTAACTACCTCTTAGTTGCTCGTAAAGACGCGATAAGTTTATTTTAAATCCACTTCTTAGTAAACTAGCTACATTTACAACATATTGTTCAAGTTTTGAGAAGCATTGATAGTCCAATTTTTGCAATTTTTCTCTCGTTCTACTAAAAATTTCATTTCCTTCAAATTCTGACCTAACACCAACTAATACACGCTTTCCATTTGAAAAAGTTAATATAGTCCCTCTAGGTTGAAATTTCCAAATACCACCATTAAACCGCAGCATATCATAATCAAAATCATCAATTTCACATGATAAGTACATCAAGTCAACACTACATCCAATGTTCGCTGTTATTGTCATATTAGTTATTTCGCTTCGTCTCGAATTTCCATCCAATGTCCACCCAAAATGTTTTGTCCTTTCCACTGCGAGACATCGCGATTTGACTGATCGTAGATACTTTTGCCGATCCCCCAATATTGATCCCATTACGACGCCTCCGCTATGATTGCTTGCTCCGTTCCGATCAATGCCGCTCGCACATGAGGTAGTTGCTCCAACTTTGCCCGTAGTCCAATCTTCATTATTGACGCAGCATTGTCGTGAGATTTCTCCGCGTCGAAGTTTTTGATCTGACGACCCAGCTTCTTCTGTTGTGACGGTTTGAATGTTGACATTATTAATTGATATGTTTCCATGTCGTTGAAGTAACGCGCTTTCTCGCTTTGATACCATTGTTCCACGCAATTGTATTTGACTCCATTGACCATTATCCGTCCCACATTGAAGTTGCTGAACACTCTTCATCCCGAACGAAATAAGACGAGTGGTGTTCCGTCGGTTGTTGTATAATATTTAGTATGTTCCATGTTATTTAATAGTATATTACTATTTAATAATGTTAGCTAATATATTGCTACTATTTAATAAAATCGTAACAATGCTTTAGATAGAGAGCGATTAAACAAAGCACGACCGATTTCAATGAAAGCAAAACTAAGACTGATCAGCTTTTGAAAATACACGTCTTTATATAGTTGTATGCTCGATTTCGATTTTGTTGATGCCTTTTTAAGAATAAAGTGTTCTCCATTTAGTTTTATGTTCCACAGCTCTACTTTTTCTACCCCTCCCAAATGCTGATAGGGGTACACTGCCTAGTAGCGTTTCAAATTTGTCGGAGTCAAGAGGTCGAGGGGGTGAAAAGTTAACATCTGATACAAAGGTCTTGACCAAATCAAATATGTTGGAACCAACAGTTTTATCCGGGTAAATCACTTGGTTGTTATCATTCAACCTTAAATCTTTTATATTGGTTAACATTAATTTAGCTTTATTTCGTAAATTTTTAGGAAACATTAGCGACAAGTCTGGTTTTTCTTTGTTTTCGTAAACAGTTACTTCATTTCTAACTGGTACCTTATCCTGCAGCCCACCATTTTTCATGACATCTAGCCAACTTACTGGTTCCACCGCCATTTCACGTGCCATAATGTTTATAAAAGTAATTAATTAAATACTTAACCACAGTAGGTTTAAGTATCTTTTTCATTCTTGAAACCGAAATGCGTTTACTGGCAATGCTTTTAAGACCTTTACGTTTGGTTTTGGTGTTTAGTACTACGTTATATGCAATCTCCGCGAATGTGTGAATCAGAGGTGCTAATTTAATCACAGCTGTAATTTAGACGATGATCCACCAAGAAACTTTAACGCTGATAAATTACGCTCAATATTTCGAGACATAATGCGAACTATATTATGAAGAAAGCCTTACGGGTGTGTTAAAATGCTCAAAACACTATTACACCCTTACAGATGTGTCAAAACAGCGAAAACACTTTTACACCCTTACGAATGTGTCAAAATACATAAATTATGTCTGATGGATCTGTTAAAATTTCGGAAATAACGCAATGTCCTTATGAATATGTCAAAACGTCAGAAACCGGAAAGTAAGGTTACCCCATCATAGATGTGTTTAAAAGTAGTATTACTTACAACTGGTTGACGCGGTTCCTATAAGAAGACCGTTGATAAATTAACTATGGGGAATTACTGATGACATACAGCCAGATATACTAGAAGATGGAAATTCAAGTAAACTTATGGGTATGTGAATACCAAAACTTCATTTTACATGAGCCAAAACTCGAAAATAACTCTTTTTAAGGTGCAATTATTAAAATTATGCTCTTATTAGTTACAAGCGTGTTTCCAAAATTAGATGAAAGAAAGTTGTTGCTTGTGCACCTAAAAATGTGGAATGCCGTTGATGATCGCATTAGAGTTAATATAAACCTAAACAAATTATAGGTTGAAAGTCAATTTAGAACTTCATAATTTCATTCAAAAATATTGCTTATATACCAACCAAATCAATCAAGTACCAGTGTTGGAATTACCTAAATGTATGTGAAAGCGCGTTGAACCCAATAAAATATCAAATTTACCGTGTTTAATAGATAAATCTTAAAAATTTATCGAAAAACCAAATCTCTTAAAGGTAGTCTTGAAGACATCCATCGGGTAGATCTCATCAACAGAAGCATTTTGATACCTTTGAAATTTTCCTAAGTGCATTTTTAAGCGAGTTATGAAAATCTATGCAAATCAGAAGTTTCCTAGTTTTATATATACCGAAAAGCTTATTTTTAACATACAACACTGGTAAACTTAATATTTATAGCAAACTACTTATATAATTATACATACGCATAAAATACATACGAACGGATACATACAAACGGTGCACACAGACATACAACACACCACACACGGGCATAAAAAACACACAAAAATTTAGAAATTTAGACATTTGGTATTATATGCTTATATATGCATACATTAATATATATTCATACATTAATACATGTATAAATATGTTATATATATGTATATATATATATATATATATGTTTAACATATTCATATTTATGTATCTGTGCTCAATATATAACCATACATAAAACCAATGCCCAACCAAAACATGACTCATCACCCCAACCTCCTCCGGGAGGGGGGTAAAAAGCCCATTTTCTATCTACTAATATAATTTAACCAACGTTGAAACGGGTATTTGCGTATAGTTGGTTGATAACTCATTTGTCCGCCGAATGGACGCCAGGAATCCTTGGATCTTAAAGCGGTCTCGATACCAACCGGAAGGCATCCCGAAATCCTGTGCTCACGTACAGCGTAAATATAAGATCACGAGTATTCTTACACTTTGCCAACAATTTACAGCACTCCATCAAATAATATCGTATATTTACCGAGTTTTTGAAATAAGTACCGATAAACATAGTAATTTCGCTTTCAACGGGGTTAAAACCTACATCAGCTTTTTATTTTTCCCTATAATGTCGTATATTTACCGAGTTTTTGAAATAAGTACCGATAAACATAGTAGTTTCGCTTTAACGGGGTCAAAACCTACATCAGCTTTTTATTTTTCCCTATAATATCGTATATTTACCGAGTTTTTGAAATAAGTACCGGTAAACATAGTAATTTCGCTTTCAACGGGGTCAAAACCTACATCAGCTTTTTATTTTATGCGTCGTTCAAATTAAGATGCGTGCACTCATTGCACACGGTTACGCGAGAACCGCAGTGGTCGTTACACTGCAGTTGTCGTTACATTGCAATGACAATATCGTCAGTCACTAAAAGCTTCGTGCAGCAGCTGACATTTCTAAACGATGATTATAGCGACTATATCAATTGATGTTACACTGCTTGTAACAACATTGTTTAAAGTTGCACGCGCAGTGTAGCGACAGCATATATTGCCGCACGACGATGTAACGAAGAATAAAATCTTTTCACTGCAGCTGTAACAGAACCGTAGTAGCTGCACGCTGGTGTATTAACAATTGAGAACTATGTACCCCATATACGTCAACCCAAATTGTTGAACGCTAACGTAATAAAAAATTGAATTTTTTCACTCTTGTTACTGAAATCAATGTAGCTGCACGATGAGTAGCATTAAACTAGCGAAGGGCAGTTAGTTGACGTAACGAGCGAACAGAATGGAATGGTAACGTGGATGTCCTTGTGTGCATTTAGGTATTTTGGGACAACAAAAGGCCCAAGTAACCCTGAGGGGCGTTAAGTTATAACGTTGGAAAAAAGAACAGCTTAGAGCGGGTGGTTCAGGAGAGGCTTAGTGTACGACAATCTAACGACAAATGCAGTGTAATGGCCACTGCGGTTCTCGCATAACCGATTGCAGAGAGTGCACACATCTTAATGTGAACGACGCATTAGACCAGATTGGGATCTTGTTTTAAATTTGCAATTTCGGTTGCTGGTAATAGTTCCGATAAATTTCGGTTATTCCTGCTATGCATACAAAATGTATGTTTTGATAACAACTAGAACAAAAACGTGCAAAACATATCATTTTTAACCCGAAGTACTGTTCCTGGTATGGCCATTTCAACACAGTCGTTCACACTTTTCATTACTGTTTAACAATATTACATATTTTTAGCACAACATAGTAAACTTAGCGCTTTAATGGTAAAATCTCAAAAAAATTTAATATGGATACCTGAGACTTTATTTCAAATCATTTTAGTCTATCCGTATTCCATATTTGTACCAAATATTCTTCATAATTTCGGATAATTTTCTGGTTATTCGGATCAAAGTTGTGCCAAAATGTTTGAGCATCTGCCATCTACCACGTCGTGCCACTAGCAGCGAGCCGAGATATTTATATCAGGACCGCAAATTGTAGACCAATATTCGATGTTCATCAATAAGCGTAACCGTGTGCAATGAGTGCACGCATCTTAATGTGAACGACGCATTACCCTATAATATCGTATATTTACCGAGTTTTTGAAATAAGTACCGATAAACATAGTAATTTCGCTTTTAACGGGGTCAAGACCTACATCAGCTTTTTATTTTACCCTATATGTAGATTTATCTGATCGAGAAGTTTGCGCACAATTTTTCAATTCCTTAGGGACTTTAGGTCGTGGATTTGCAAAGTATTTTATTATAACAGCATTGTCACGGTGCTACAGACACCCGAGCTTATAGTGCACAGTCTCACAAAAAATGAAATTAATATCGCTGTTTGACAATATTGACAAATCAAGAAGCGGCTAGACTTTGAGCACACGGCCCCTAGTTAAAGTCAGTATTAGTCGTTTGCAGTCATCTTACTTATCGATATGTATCATTTCGCGAAGTATAACAGTAACAAAAAATCGAAATCGTCTAGTGTAGAGACCGCAGTCGAGTGGGGTACACATCTGGTCGGATCGGGTGTAGTTGAGCCAGGTCGGGTCGTGTCTTATCACGGTGGTCAGGTCAAATTTGGGACTGGCGATGGACCTAAAATGTCACCACATATCATGTTCTATCATCGCGCAGTACATAATTTGGCATAATCACAACGCAAGCTTCGGTGGACCTAGCTCAGATAAGGGGTAATTCGTGTAATACATATGCTATAAATGTGTGTACAGAGTAAAATACGCTGGAATGGGAACACATGTTTTTAAACATCTTTTGTGCTTTCATTCCTGATATTTTGCGCAGCGTATACAAAATATGTATTTTGAGTGACTGCAGTCGGGTCGTCTCTGCGAATTGTCGGAAATATTTTGACCTGGGAGCTATCATTTAAACTAATAATACCAAGAGTGCATTAGAAACGAGTAAGACACTCCCTGTACTCACGTGTAAGCCCGCGTTTGATGACACATGCGTTTTCGGTCTTACGCCCCCCCAATTTTTGGGGGTAGAGATGCACAGACCCCCAGTTTCTGGGGGGTCGATTGCACCAGTAGCTGCCTATAAACCGCCCCCCACTGAAACTGGGGGTCCGAGCTACGCCGGTCAAGCCGAAAACGCCCATATCTTTAAACACGGAATACGTCCATTGTATCACAATAACTATTCTAGCACATATGAACCTCTAACGCTCTAACCTAATATCCATCCTGAGTGCAAAATTTGTTTCGGCTGACAAACTGATTAAAGTTTCGTTACAGATTAAGAGCCAGCATCTATTTCGAAATTCACGTATCAGTGCGCCAATAACTAATCAGATTTAGTTGAGGAATAGCAGTGAGCAGTGGATGCTATTTGTGCTGAATATATCTCTGATTACTGGCAAACTGCTGACATGTACTCCACTTGAAACCTAGGCCTCGTAGTATCCGATAGCCCCAGAGAACGTTAGAGGGTCCTCGTTTGACCGTCTAGGCGAGGAGTGCTACAATCCCAAAGTCAAATCACATCAACTTATATGATAAAGTACTTAAATGACCGTGAGGGGTAGGGGGCTGCAGCGCACGTCTCACCAGTGTGAAGCCGCCTGTTCCACCTTCTCTGGCAAGAGGCTAAGTTCACGTTGTTCTTGGCTAGTCGCCTGTAGAATTAGTGCGCACTTGGTCGGATGGTAAAAAGGGTTCTCATGCCGAAACTGGTTTCCCTTCACAGCCTGTCCTTTGGCAACTTTGGCTGCTAATGACACGTTACAAAAGACCGAGCACCCGCAGCCTAAGATAACTTGGAGCCTTTTAATTCCTTCAAATATACTAGTAGGATCCGAGCATCATATTCTTTCTCAAATCTTAATTATTTTATCTGGATGTGCAAAACTTGCTTGCTAACAATTATTTTCAATAAAACAACCCGTTTCGAAAGCTAAAAATCGATGAATGTTAACATTGGCAAACATTGACGCGCTGCATTAAAGTCTAGCCCTCAAACCTGCTCATTTGTTTCGCCATGTAAGACTTAAACTGTTCCTATTCATTTTGAGGGCTAGTAAAGGCGTGTTCACACGCTCAAACTTTTTGCTCTGACCTCAAAATTTGATCAAATTTCGATCACAATTTGATGGTGATTTTTAAATAGAAATTAGGATATTTAAAATTTTGAGATTAATATTTGAGCTCAAACTTTTTCAGGCAATATATTTCGTCCATGATTGGCTACAGGAATATTCATGAAAAGTTTGAACAGCGTTCACACGTTCAAACTTGATAAAAATGCAAAAAAGATGCTTTCAAATATTGATCAAAATTTGATCAAAATCTGAGCTCTAATTTTGATCAAAATTTAAGCAAAAAGTTTGAGCGTGTGAACACGCCTTAAGTCGTCTTTATTACAACAATCCTTCAAATAAGGCTGTTGTATCAATTTCTCGTAAAAATATTTTGTTTTAGTCTGATACAACAAAAGTGCTCAATCCGTTGTCTTTCCTACGACAACAAGTGGGTCTTTGATGGTGTTTATTCTCCGAAAATATAAAACAGATGATCTGTTGTCACAACATTCAATAAAAACAATATTATTATTAGGAATATTAGGTGAAAGCGTGAGTGAGAAAACCAATTATACGCTTTGATTTCACCGACTATGTAATATCAAATAGCCATGCGATACGCAGCGATTGTCTAATTTATTTCAAATTTACGTGTAGCAAGGCTTAGGAAAGATCAGAGCGTTGAGGTTATATTATGCTTCAGTCAAATATTTTGCGCTAAAATCATCGTAATGGGTTACCCCAACGAAAAGTAAACAGAAGAATTACATATCATGCCGAAGATGTTATAATATAATGAACATAATTACATTACATTTAATAGTTCTAAAACTACGCATTTCGCATAAACGTCATAAACTGATATAATTTGTTTGTCTTGTTTTTTTTCATTTCAGAATGTTTCGGACGGGATGCTATCGAACAAGTGTCGAGCATTCGTATCGACGAAAGTATTGAAGATTTGTTTTGTGATTTTGAGTCCGACTGCGCATGGGGTAGTCAAACATGGTATATTGGTGATAATGCAAGGGATTCGTCAGCTGCTTCGAAATGTTTCGGTAGCTCAGAATTACCGGGTAAGTTATTGCAGTTCACTGCCATTATGCGGAAACTACTACAAAATGATGATGGTTAGAATTTAAATTCCTTTTGATTTCGAAAGTCAAATTCGGTTGATTCCGCAAATTTTCTATTTAGCATCAGCAGGCAATTTATCAGCTTTCTTAGCCAGAAGTCGACCTAAATTGGCCGAGTGAGTTTGGCTTAAATCAATTTGGCCCTAAAGTGTGGATTCAAATCATAGCTAGTTGCTAAATATTGTTATGACTTAACATATTATTCGCGAAATACATAAACGCTGTTCTTTGTACCTTTCGTCTACAAGACGTTTCGAGATCGCAGTATCGACATTTTATCGCTTTGTTTTTTCGTAAATGACCAGTTTTCGTCGGAGAGGAAAACGAGGCCAGAGAGGTTGAAAAAACAATTATGTCCGTGATTACAATGGGAGACACTGGGCAGCATAGAACCTTTGCTTTAACAATGACAAGGATGGTGCATTCACGACGGTAGAAGGTTGACTATCCCAGAATCGCACATTTCTGTGAGAAAAGAAATAACGACGAACATCAAGACGAGGAATGTCGATAGTCTGGAACTTTAGATTGTGACCTCTCGTTAGACGACATCCGCATGCAAAGGATTTTGAGACATCCCACTCGGCAGAACCGTGAGTCATTTTATACAACAGAATACATCACCGCGAATTCGACGAGTGGCGATAAATTGTAGACCCTAGTATTGCATCCTATCTTCATAGTACCAATGTCGAACCCTGCACGTTATGATGCCGCGTTCGAAATAAGGGCACCAAACGTTCACAGCATATTCGACACGGTGGCGAATCAACGAGCGATACAGCTGCAACCAAATGTGCATCGACCAATGCTGAATTATTCGACGTATCATGTTGATCACTCTGTGCGCTGTAGCAGCAACAACGTTACAGTGACCAAAAAATTTCAGACTATTACACACAGCAACACCTAGGTCCTTCTCAACTTCGGATTCCACCAGTAGATCGCCCATCAAATAGTAAGCAACGCGCAGATTATCATAACCACAATGCATAATATGACTCTTATCACTGTTGATGGACAGACGCCACAGTCAACAGAAGAATTGGAGACCATACAAATCATACTGGACTGAAAGCGTATATCGGGGCACCTTCGTAGGATTCGCCTCACCAAATGGAGATCGTCCGTGAATTTGTAGATGCTACATGACACGATCGTCATCAATGTCATCAATAAAAATCAGAAAGAGTAGTGGTCCAATAGGGAACCCTGAGGGACTCCGCGACAAACGTCACACAAGGTAGAAGATGACCCATTTACATAAACGTATTGTTGACGTTGAGTCAAGTAACTACGGAACCAGGGAAGCAATGTATCGCAAATTCCATACATTTCTAACTTCGTGAACAGCGCCTCATGATATACTTTGTCAAACGCCTCTGGAAGTCAACGTACACTACATCAAGCCAATCGTTCTGATCTACGCATTTAGTTGCAAAATTCATATATTCCAACAACTGTGTTGTTGTTGTTGAGCGCTTAGACATGATACCATGTTGCGTCGAATATATTAAGTTGTTTGACGTAATATACAACGAACACTTGTCACGAACAATGGTTTCGAAAACCTTACTA